>JADBJO010000245.1:20000-25000 GCA_016801955.1 Conus betulinus | reverse complement strand
GTATGGATATTCCCTTCAAATGGCTTGTTTTGTAAGGTGTGTGTAAACTCACAATGGTGGCTGCACATTTTTTTCTTTTAGTTGTTAACAAAACGGAACTAGAAACATAGTGAGCAGCTTGCGAGAATATGATTAGGGATGTGACTTAGAGGCTTCACCCCAAAGTGTTGGCACTGATTGGTGACCCAGTACCGTTCTCAGAAAAACAGATGACTGTGTCAGTACTGGTTTGACGCTTTTGTTTCTGGTACTGCTGTAGATACTTTCTGCACTGAACGATCTGCAGTCATGTTGGAGTGTAAGACTCCGACTCAGACTCCCAGACCGATAGTTTTACTGTGTGGAGAACCTTCCAAGGTCTGCAGACACAACATGGTAACAGCATTCAGATTGAGACAGATCATGATGTATGTTATATTTGTATATATGGAGCAGCTATCCTGAAAATGCGTTTCGTCTTTTGACCACACCACAGGCTGAGCGCGTTCGATCTTCTCTCGTTGTGTTATGTATTTACTCTTTTTTGTTTGGAGGTCGTGAGCGCTGACTTTCAAATCTATTGAAATCCATTCATTGTTTAAAGTTCTCTACTTTTTTACGTATGTTTCCAGCAGTAGCTGATTGTGATTTCACTGTAAAGAGATCCATTAGAAGTGCTGCGTTTTTGTTGTTTCCAGAAATCTTTGAATTTAGAGTCAGATTCATTCTTAATAGCATCCTCCATTCTCATAATTGACTACTTTTTGCAGATATGATTCATTTCCCTTCAGTGTAGGACACTTAAGGTAAATTCTGGCCATGGAGAGTTAGATATTTCTACCCTCTGGTGCATGCTGTCATTCGTCAGCTTGAGGTAGGATGCATTATCTGCTTTTGTAACCAGCAGCTCTGTGCATAGTATACTGTGTGTTGGCTGATAGGGAAAAGACCAACAAACTCTGCTACTGCTGGGAGATTGATTTTCCTTTTAGCAGGCCAGGAAAAATTTGCAAAATTTCATATGTAGTATGTCGTGAGTAAATGCTTAGACCAGTGTTAGAAAGTTTGGGTGCTTACTCTCTCTCTCTCTCTGTCTGTCTGTCTGCAAGCACTTGTGCGTGCATGTGTGTGTGTGTGTGTGTGTGTGTGTGTGTGTGTGTGTGCGCGCGCAGAACATTTCATAATTATCTTCATGCTGTGTTGCCAGCTCCAATGCCTTTCATGCTTTTACTGGTTCCTCATGCAACAAAGCATAGAATGTACTCATCCAACCCCCCCCCCCCCCCACACACACACTCTCTCTTTATCCAGGACCTCCCCAAAAGATACTTTTTTTTGCCATAGTCAGTGATTAGTCATTGTTTTGTCGAGTAATCTGTTTGTCTGTATGGTCTGGCGGAACTAATACCGTTTCTTTATAAGATTTTATAGTCAGAGTAATTTTTTCTCTCAGCGACTTGTATGTAACCATTTCCATTGTGAAAAATGAGATCAATCTTCTTTCACCATGTACTAGTAGTGGGTGGATGGCTATTTGCTGCGAGCGTGTTTTCCTTTATCGATGTGCGTTGTTAGGGAGGTTTGAAGATCGCTTCCTCGTGAAAACGTTGGCGCTGTTTCCAACAGCGAACATTGTGGTCAGACAGACAGAAAGATGGATGGCTGTGAGTGTTGGTGCTGATTTTATTCGCTGTTGCCCTGCTGGGATTGTGGTTGTTGCAGACATTAGTTCTGTCATTCGCTGTGTAAAGAACCATACTCTTGCTGGAGTTTGAATGTTTGTTTGTGTTAAAGAGGTAGGGAGTGGTGAACGACAGCAGAAGGGAGGAGAGGAGAGGAGAAGAGAGGAGAAGAGGGGAGGGGAGGGAAGCGGAGGAATGGAGAGAGAGATTGATTTAATGATAAACAAGAATAAACACACAGGTGAGGAAAGGCAAGGGGTGGTAAGGATAAGAGAGATGAAATTAGAGGAGAGAGGAAAGGAGAGAGAGAGAGAGAGAGAGAGAGAGAGAGAGAGAGAGAGAGAGAGAGAGAGAGATTTATGAGGGGGAAAAGAATAAGCACACAGTAGATTAGTTTACATCCTGCCCTGAAAATATATCTGTGTAACCCAGCAGCTATTGTACAAATATAGAACATACCCAATTGCAACAAAGGCTGTCTTATAAATAAAAGCACACGAGTATTCACAGACTTGTGAAAGGATGGGGAAATCGATGTTGAGAGAGAAATCCAATATGCAAGAAGGTTAAGGAAAGAAAGAAGGACATAAAAAACTAGACACATCAATGCTGAGAGAGAGAGAGAGAGAGAGAGAGAGAGAGAGAGAGAGAGAGAGAGAGAGAAAGAGAAGATGAGACTTTTCAAATGACAAATTCCAGATGCTCTGCAGCTGTGTGCTACCAGCCCTCTGGACTAGCTTCCTGCAGAATATTCCACTGCATTATACCCTTCATGCTCTGCCACCAGCGCCCCCCAGCCTTTTGCGCTTCACTGGGTCCCCACGCAACAAAGCATGGGACGTACTCATCTCCCCTGCCCCCCAATGTAGGACTCTCCAGCACTGTACGTTCGGGTCGCTCACGCTCCAGTGTGTCCTCGAGAGGATGGCGGGTAGAGTTCTGACCCCTGGCTCATTGTGCCTGTAGGGTAATAGAAACAGGGAAGGTGTGGTGGTGGGGGTGGGGTGGGCGGCACGAAGGGTGGGTTGGCGTAGGGGTTCGGGGCTAGAGACGAGTAGCCCTTAAGAAAAATAAGATGGAGTGCTGAAGAACGGCAGCGAGTTATGATCCTCCATGGGCTGTTTTTTTGAAGGTTGGAGAGTGTACACAGAGCAAAGATAAGTGGGCGCGTGCCCTTGATTCGCGTGTGAGGACGCTCACGGGTATGCACGGGAACATTCGCGTGTGCACGCACACATGCACGCACACCCATACACGGAATCAAAACAAGTAGCCCCCCCCTCCCCCCAAATAAAAAGACATAGGACTATGTATGCCTGCATGTATGCCTATATATGTACATATACATATGTATGTATGTATGTATACACACACACACACACACACACACACACACAAACACACACACACACACACACACACACACACACACACACACACACACACACACACACACACACACAAAGTTGACCACAAACATGTAGCCTGAAGAAAGGAAATGAAGAGATACCAGCAGCTTGCCAACTAGAACGGTTGTCGTTGGGGAATACGGATATTCCCCTCAAACAGCTTGTTTCATAGGGTGTGTGTAAACTCATAACGGTGGCTGCACATTTTTTTCTTTTAGTTGTTTACAAAACAGAACCAGAAACATAGTACACAGCTTGCAAGAATATGGTTAGTGACCTAATACCTTCACCCCGGAGTGTTGGCACTGATTGGTGACCTAGTACCATTCTCAGACAAACAGATGACTGTGTCAGTACTGGTTTGTCGCTTTTGTTTCTGGTACTGCTGTAGATACTGTCTGCACTGAACGATCTGCAGTCATGTTGGAGAATAAGACTCCGACTCAGACTCCCGGACTCATAGTTTTGTCGTGAGGTGAACCTTCCAAGGTCTGCAGACACAACATGGTAACAGCATTCAGATTGAGACAGATCATGATGTATGTTGTGTTTTTTATCTGAACAGCTGTTCAGAAAATGAGTTTCGTCTGCGACCTCCCCACGTGCCGAGCGCTTTCTTCTTCTGTCGTTGTAATAGATATCTAGTCTTTTCTGTTTGCAGCTCGTGAGCGCCGACTTTGAAATCCACTGAGTTCCATTAATTGTTTAAAGGTTTGTACGTTTGTTGCGTATGGTTCCAGTCAGTATCTCTTTTCAAATTGGCTGTAAAATGATCAAGGAAAAGTGCAGCTTTTTTTCGTTGTTTCCAGAAAATTTTAAAAGACTAATTCCTTCTTAGTGGAATGTTTTGTTCTCAAGACTGACCACTTATCCCAGATGTGATTGATTTCCCAGTGGTGTAGGACATTTCTGATAAATTCTAGCCAGGGAGTTAGATGTTTAGATATTCTGAAGCATGCTATTATATGTCAGTCAGGGAAAGGATGAATTGTCTGCTTTTATGATATGTAACCAGAGGCATACTGTCTGTTGGCTGACAGGGAAAGACCAAGCTCTGCTGTTGCTGGGAGATCCATTTCACATTTTAACATGCCAAGAAGAATTTTGTATTAATTTTGTCGTGTGTGAATGCTTGGGACGGGTTATGTTAGAAAACGGTGGAAATTTGGTGCATACTCTGTCTGTCTGTCTGCCTCTGTCTGTCTGTCTGACTGTCTGCCTGTCTGTGAGTGTGCATATAAACGCATGAGTGTGTGTGTGTGTGTGTGTGTGTGTGTGTGTGTGTGTGTGTGTGTGTGCGCGCGCACGCGTGGGCGCTCTGTCCTGCAGACCATTTCGTGATTATCTTCATGGTTTGTCGCCATCTCCGATGCCTTTCTAGCTTCACTGGTTCTTCACGCAACAAAGCATAGAATGGACTCATCCACCAATCAGGGACACTCGAGCTCCAGGCCTACACGTAGGATGCTCACGCTTCAGTCTTTCTCAATAGATCGCCGAGTATTAAATGGAGTCTTTGTTCGCCGCATATTTCATGCTCGGGTTTCTTACTTTGTGCCTGCAGGGGGGGGAGGGAGAGAGAGAGAGAGAGAGAGAGAGAGAGAGAGAGAGAGAGAGAGAGAGAGAGAGAGAGAGAGATGGAAGGACAAGGATGGAGAGGATGGGGAGCAAGAGGCAGTGACCGTGAAGAATGATAGAGAGCCGCAGGACAGACTGATACATAGACCTCGATCGTCTGGTGGCAGAAGGATGGACAGTGTTGGGCGCAGGAAGACAGAATGTGGGTGAGAGAATGCACACGCTTCCACTCATGTGCAAGGAAACTCGGAAGTTTGTACAAACGTGCTCTCAGGCGTGTGATGGTAGACACGCATGCATTCACGTGTACACACACACACACACACACACACACAGATAGACAGACAGACAG
>JADBJO010000245.1:12500-15000 GCA_016801955.1 Conus betulinus | reverse complement strand
CCCGCTGAAGGGAAACTTTCGCTACAATGCGTGCTGATGTGCCGCCAGGCATTAACCGTAGAACGACACCATTCGGAGGACTGGGTGCGTGTCGGATTGGCTCAGTGATAGAGCACAAAATTCGCATCAGACGTTCGCGTGTTCAAATCCTGCTAATGCACAGGAAGTAGTAGTAACAGGGCATCGTCGCTGTCTCACCTGAACGCGTTGTACGTCCCGGAGGTTTTAAAGAGGTCCCTGCCCTCTGCTGTCTTGGGAGTGGTTATTCCCTGTGTGTGCCGTATTGATCGGTGAGGACGTTCGCTCTGAATAAACCCTGAAGGGAAGTATGACTGCACACGCATTTCTTCCACGCTTAGGTCTTTTGTGTGGTACTGAGAGGATTGCGGTTTTTAGTCACCCCGAAAAAATAGGTGAAGAGGTAGAATGAAACCCTACGATAAGGAATGCCTCCCTAGCGCGTTTTCTCTTTTTCTCACGAGAACTTGTTTCTCCTTGTGTGTACTAGATGTTGTTTCCATTAAAGATACAACTCTTTTCTATCAAAAACGTGTTCCCCCCCTCCCCACCTGGAACATTTATCTCTTTGTTTGCATTGTTCACACTATAGAATCCCCTGCCTTTAAAGATTTTTTTTTTTACTGGGACATTTCTGTTCCTGTGTGCGCTGTATTTAGTTCCATTGTGGAATCCCTACCGTAAACGTGTTGCTTTTCCCCTCTACAACATTTTTCGTTCTGCCTGAAGTTGATTTTCCTGCCGTTAACATTTTCCTCACTTTAAAGACTTGTTTACCTTGGATATCTCTGTCTGTCTATCTGTCTGTCTCTCCGTCTGCCTGTCTGTCTGTCTGTCTGTCTGTCTGACTTCTCCCTGTCTCTGTCTCTCGTTGTATGTGTGTGTGTGTGTGTGTGTGTGTGCGTGTGCGTGCGTGCGTGCGTGCGTGCGTGCGTGCGCGCGAGCACGTGTATGTGTGTGTGTGTGCATGCGTGCGTCGTGCGTCGTGCGTGCGTGCGTGCGTGTGTGTGCGTGTGTGTGCCAGACACAACAGACTTTTTTTCTTTGGGGACATTTATCTCCCTGTCTACACTGTATTTACTACCCAATAAACACGCTCCCCCCCTGGCTGATGGTTTTCTGGAACTATCTTTATTCTCTGCCTGCACCGGATTCACATCCAAAAACAAGACTTTCACTAATAAAGACTTGTTTTTGTGGTACACTTTTTCTCCTTGTCTGTACTGGATTTACCCTAGAATGAAGATTTCTTTCTTTTAAAGATTTAATATTTTTCTCCTAGTCTGAACCGGATTTACGTACAAAAAATGGCTCTTTTTCTTAAAAGACTTCTCACACGGAATGTTTTACCCTTCCATATAAAGATTCGCTCCTTTCTCAAACGTTTCCCCGTTTCCTTTCTTTATTAGACTCAAATCCTTCTGAAGAGATTTTACAAAAACATACTTTTTTTTGTTTTTTTCTTTTTCTTTTAGATATATTTGTGTTTCGTTTCTATAAGCTTTACCTCCCCATGAAAAATCTCTTGCGATGAAGACGGATTTTTTTGACACTTTTATCTACGTCTACACAATGATGACTCCATCCATTTAGAAGACGTATTTATCCGAAACAACTTCACCTTTGTCTGCATTAGATTTATTTCCTTATACCCCCTCCACCCCTCTCTCGAGATACATGTTTACATAGAGTACGTTATCTTTGACGACGTTAGATTTATATCATAATATAAAAACCCTCCGTCAAAAAAGTCATTGTATGGAAAGACTATCTGCTTGATTTATGTCCAGCAAAGACTCCCCCCACCTTCCGTGTCTGTCTCTGTCTATCTGTCTGCCTTTCTCTGCTTCTTTCTTTGTACGCGCGTGTGAACAACCGCGTGTTTGTGTATTTTTTTTTTTCACCGCTAGCATTTCTATAGTGTTTCATCTGCATATATTCTTTGTCATCCCCCCCCCCCCCCCCCCCACGCGTTACATCCATCCACAAACATACACACACTAACAGAGAGACAGAAAAACACACACAAGACTGAGAGACAGACATACATTCAACAACATGAACAAAAACGACGACAACAATAACGACGACGACAATAACAAAACAAAAACCGTCCATCCGTCAACAAGAACGACGACGACAACAACAACAACAACAACAAAACAAAAACCGTCCATCCGTCAACAAGAACAAGACGACGACGACGACAACAACAACAACTAACCCCGTCCATCCGTCTTGACAGACGCGTCATGGTTATGGTCATCTTTGCCAAACTATCAACGTGCAGAATTCAGTGAGAAGTACGTGGGAAGAGAGAGAGAGAGAGAGAGAGAGAGAGAGAGAGAGAGAGAGAGAGAGAGAGAGAGAGAGAGAGAGAGAGAGAGAGAGAGAGAGAGAGAGAGAGATAGAGAGAGAGAGAGAGAGAGAGATGGGGGCGATCGGACGAAACACTGATTGACTGATATTTAATCCCCCAGTG
>JADBJO010000245.1:0-5000 GCA_016801955.1 Conus betulinus | reverse complement strand
CCCCCCCCTCCCCTCACTGCCGCCCCTCTTCTTTTCATTTCTTCTGCCTTCTTTTTTGGCTATATTCCTGGTGATAGGAATCGGTGGATTTGTGTGTGTGTATTGGGAGAAGTGGAGTAGGCTGAAGGGTGGCTTTTTTCCCGTCCCTAGGGAGGACGCTTATCCCATTGCATCGTCTACTCAGAAGTTCTTGTGTCCCTTAGAAAGATCGGAAGTGAGCACGAAGTTCCGCAAAGTCTTATTATACAGTTTTCAACTCGAACGTGATCCATCGAGAGAGTTTTTTTTAATGAAAAAGCGCAGCTTTGGGGATACTTTTCTTGTATGTTCAATGACGAAATTAAGTCAATTTACAGATTGACCTTGTTCATGTTCTTATACGGTGAGAAATGAAGCTCTGTGTGAGACAATTTACAGATTGACCTTTTCATGTTCTTATATGGTGAGAAATGAGGCTCTGTGTGAGACTTTGTGTTACCACAACTATGCCCTACAAAAGTGTGTGTGTGTGTGTGTGTGTGGTGTGTGTGTGTGTGTGTGTGTGTTTTGTTGTGTGTGGTGTGTGTGTGGGTGTGTGTGTGTGTGTGAGAGAGGAGAGAAGAGAGAGAGAGAGAGAGAGAGAGAGAGATGAGAGAGAGAGAGAGAGAGAGTAGAGAGAGAGAGAAGGGAAGGAAAAACAAGCTTGGCACATCATAGGGATGTCTCATTGTTTGTTCTGTTATGCTCTGTGCTGGCATTTCGGCCAGGCGATAAGCAGCATTTGTTTGGTGGTACGGATCGGAGTGGAATTATTCGTCACGGAAGCAAAAATTACCGGCTTCTTCGTTTTCGTTTTTGACTGTGTTTTTTGTTCTCTGCCTCGTTTAAGATTTTCTTGATGTATGTATGTATGTATGCCATCTATGTATGCATGTATGCATGTATGTATGTATGTATGTATGTATGTATGTATGTATGCATGCATGCATGTACGTATATCTGTGTGTGTGTGTGTGTGTGTGTGTGTGTGTGTGTGTGTGTTGTGTGAGAGAGAGAGAGGAGAGGAGAGAGAGAGAGAGAGAGAGGAGAGAGAGAGAGAGAGAGAGAGAAATATGAAGGAAACAAACGAAACAAATCACAAGACATATTGTTAAAATGAAGGACATGAGATGAAAATTAATATCTTGCCATTGTTAACACACAGCAGCGACCACGTGAGAGCAATTTTGTCTTAATAGTCTTAAAGTTTGTTGATAATGAAAAGAAGAGAAAAGTCAAAATTACCAATTGGCCTCACAGAGTTTACAGTCCAAACGAGGGTATCAGCAAAAATCTATGTGAACAAGAAAAAGTGTGTCAGCGCCAGCGCGCGCGCGCGCGCACGCGCGCACACACACCACACTACCTTTCGCAACCACACACACACACACACTGACTGAACTGACTGAAACCATTTACTGTCAGATTAACAGAGTGTTGTACTGACAACACACACAACCACACCCACACACACACACAACACACACCCACACACACACACAACACACACACACAAACGCATGTGAAATGTATGTTGGTAAGTATACTGTGTACTTGATGTAAGCTGATGCCATTCAAACACAACACAACACACACACACACACACACACACACCACACACACACACACACACACATATGCACCGCACGCACGCATACGCACGCATGCATGCATGCAACGCACGCACGTCACGCACACACATGCACGAAGGTAGGCAACACGCGCGCGCACGCCGCGCGCGCGCGCGCACACACACCACCACCACACCCCACACACCACACACCCACACACACCGAGTAGTATATCAATAACGTACATTTTTGTTTTACACACCACCACACACACACACACACACACAACACCTAGCCACATTATATATATGCAAGTATGGAAAGACATAACAAAAACACAAGATTAGTCTCTAGTTCTTCATCGTTTCAAGATATTGCAGTTTAAGTTTCGACGCATTTTAATGCACTGAAAAATGAGATATCTTCAAGTTTGAAAGTCCAATGCGACCATACATGATTGATACTCTGGTTATAAAATTGGTGTTTCTCAATTCAAGTAAGTTCCATGGTATCAGTTTACATGGCTTTTGTGTTATAAAGTGTTAAACTTGTAATAAATCGCAATTCAGCGCTTTCTCGAATTTGCATGATGTAGCTACTTTGAAGCACTGCAGCACAGTAAGAACAGCGATTTCAGAGTTTCCAGTGGTTTGGACAAACTCTCTAAGTTGTACTAAAGCAAAGTAATTTTTTCTGAGGTATCTGCTATAAAAACATTTGTGAAACTTCTGTGCTAAAAACAGGAAATATTGCAATTTGGACGGCGGAAAAAAATGGGGGGTAGAATCGCCCGCCACACTTAAAAATTGCTATAACTTCTAAACTACTTCATGAACTGTTTCCAAATTTTGTATACAGTTTCTGTACAGTATTTCCTGTAAATCAAAGTGTACATTTTTGTTATTTTGTACCTACAATTTTATTTCCTGTACCAGAATAGTGGGTCAACAGGGGTGGAATGATGATGATGTCCGAATTAAAACCCAACAGTGTTTTCAAAACTTACTGACAGATTTCAACAAAAATTTGGTATGTTGCTGTCTGTATTGTCATTTATAAAAATCATGTTATTTTTGCTGTTTCTGACAAGTGCTGGCAGCCACCAAACAAAAGGTCACTTACGATAAGGGTGGGGAAGTGCACTCTTGCTGACGGCCAGATAGGGTTGACTATGTACATAGATCTTTTTGTATGCAGCATACTTCAGGCAGAGTTCACTGTTAATTGGAACAAACCAGGTATGGCCAGTAGTTGTTTTGGAGACTATGTTGAAGTCACTGGCAAACACAAATATGCTTTGCACTAAATCTGTGTCAGTCTTGGTTGGCCACACAAGCATGTTGTTTTACAAGAGCAAATTTCCTCAGAAAATTAATGTCTGCTTCTCAGAAGAGTGGATCTGTGAGAGACTGCTAAATCATCATCATAGAAAACTACATTCTGGCCAATTTTGGTAAAGCTAAGTCTTCCAGAAGGCAATCATGGCATGTTCACTGATTTCATCATTGATGCAGCATGATTGCACCTCAAAATGGGTGATAACTTCGGTCTCCATCTCTTCTCTCTCAGTCACCATCACTTCATCAGTCCCCAAGCCCAACTGCTCTGCCTCAGGAAAAGTTGAAGTGGAGGCACAGCTCACACCTCATCCACTTTATCCTGGTCTGGTGGTCCTCCAGCTGACAACACAGCCAATAGTGAACACTGGCATTGGTGGTAAAGACTGTGGCCTATATAAAGGTTTTGGGTGACCAGCCACCCACGAACCCTGGCATGTCGGGTAAAGGCTGTGGCCTATATGAAGTTTTGTGGGTGACCAGCCACCCACAAGCTCTGGCATGTGAGACTGCTTCTTTAACTGGTATGGGTGACATGCAACCCAAAGTATCTGACGAGGATTAAAAGCTTTTATAATTAATAGTTTTTTTTTATTTATTATTTTTTATCTATTTATTCTATTACCATTATTATTTTTCAATTATTTATTCATGCATTTATTACTAATTTCTTCTTATTATAATGATTTTTTTTTGGTTACAAGTTATGTTTCATTTATTTATTTATTTATTTGACTATTATAAAATGTATTTTCTTAATATATTTCTGTATCATGCTTTTATTACCTTAACTTTCACAATAGTTGTTAGCAGTATCATTCAGTAATGCTATTGCTAGTATTGATACTACCACCACTAGCATTGACATCGCCATCGCCTTCGCCGCTGGGACTGTTGCCACGGCAACCCTGCTGTTTAAGAATCCTCTAACCCACTTCCCTTTCTCCCATACTACAGCTGCTATTGTCTTATATTGCCACCAAGTGTGGTAATGATCCGGCCTAATTTTTTTTTTTTCAATATTTTGACCATTATTAGTATTCCTATCAGTAATATTATTATCGTCATTACGACTTTGACTCACACATTTTTTCCCTTCCAACAGCCTCGTTCTCATTCAAACGCCTTCTTCCTTGCACTGAACTCTAAGCGATCAAAAGCTAAGTGAATTTTCGTTGTTCTATGCGTTTGTATCTTACCTGAAGAAGAGCTAAGAGGTCGAAACGCGTAGTGTTTTGTCTTGTGACTTGACTGTCCACGTTTCTTTGGGCGGTTCGCTAACATTTATTTAAGATTTGTTTAGATTTCTGCCTGCAGTCGTCTCATTTTGCAGCTAGATCAATGTATTTAGTTAAAGCAACACCTTCAAGGTTAAGTGTCTGTGCCTGTTTCACGAGGCGATCAAATGTTTCATAATCCATATTCACTTTTCACAATAGAAAAATGATAAAAATAAAGATATATTCTTTCAGAAATGTAATGTGAGAGGAGAAGAAAAATAAAGAAAAAAATACGCAAGCCTAAGGTGTGAAAACAGACAAAATGAACAGGGATACAGAGAAACATGCTATAGGATGTGTCTTATACTAATGACATACAGAAAAGTCTACAGAATGACGGACAAGTCAGATGAGAAAAGAGCAGTAAAATATCAATGAAACCAAAAACAACAAAAAATTTTTTTGACAGAAAGGGAAAGATCCTAAAGCCCTCTGTACCCAGAAACTCGTTATGTACAATGGCTCCCCCCCCCCCCCCCCCCCCCCCAAAAAACCAAAACAAACAAAAAACGGAGTTGGAAAAACAAAAAGAAAAAAAAATGCAACTTGCTCAAAAAATGATTTTTTCAAATGAAAGTATTTCCAAAGTGAACCCTCTGAAACAGGCAAAGTGTTTTATCATGGGAAAAAAAAACAACTTATAATCCCAGCCCATGGGGAAAAAGGGGTCACCGCTGTGAAGAAGTGTCAGATAGATGGAATAGAGAATATGTATGCCTGCTATCTGTACTCTCTATCGCTCCAAATCAAAAAACGTGTTCACCCACTGGGAAAGGGAAACTCTAAGCTTGACA
>JADBJO010000244.1:872500-885375 GCA_016801955.1 Conus betulinus | reverse complement strand
GATGTTGCCAGTGTAATGTTGGATCTATGCCTGTATTTTGTCGACCGCCTATCTTTGCATGTGTGTGTGTGTGTGTGTGGTGTGTGTGTGTGTGTGTGTGTGTGTGCGCGTGCGTGCGTGCGCGCAGTGTTGTGTGTGTGTGTGTGTGTGTGAGTGTGTGTAATGTGTGTGTGTGTGAGTGTGTGTGTGTGTGTGTTTGTGTGTGTGTGTGTGTGTGGTCTGTCTGTCTGTCGGGTGTCTGTCTTTGTCGTCTCTCTGTCGGTCTGTCTGTCTGTCTGTCTGTCTCTCTCTCTTCCTCTCTCTCTCTCTCTCTCTGCTCTCGCTCTCTCTCTATCTCTCTCTCTCTGTGTGTGTGTGTGTGTGTGTGTGTGTGTGTGTGGGTGTTGTGTGTGCGTGCGGGGTCTGTCTGTCTGTCTGTCTACCTCTCTGTCTATGTCTCTGTCTCTGTCGGTCTGTCTGTCTGTCTGTCTGTCTGTCTGCTCTCTCCTCTCTCCTCTCTCTCTCTCTCTCGCTCTCGCTCTCTCTCTGTGGCTCTCTCTGTGTTGTGTGTGTGTGTGTGTGTGGGTGTGGTGTGTGTGTGTGTGTGTGTGTGTCATGTATGTGTGCGTGCGTGCGTGTGTCCCATGCGTGCGTGCGTGCGTGCGTGTGTGTGTGTGTGGTGAGTGCGTGCTTGTGGTGTGTGTGTGTGTGTGTGTGTGTGTGTGTTGTGTGTGTGTGGCCGCAGTGTCTGACGTACAACAAGCTGGTGCACTCAAAATCTCAAATTGCTTCCTGTTTATCGTTTTCTATCGTGTTGATCGCTTCGCTGTCGTGCGCGTTCAGTTATTCCCCCCCCCCCCCCCCCCCCCCCCCCCCCCCCCCCCACCACCCCCCCCACCCCCGCCCAACGTCTATCAATTACACTCTCATGATCTAATACACCGCAACTACAACTGTCACCGTAACCTTTATGAGTGACGCAGTTGCCTCTGCTACTATTGCTGCTAGTACAACCATTATCCCCCCCCCCCCCCCCCCATCGCCCTCCCTACTGCAATCCTTCCCCCACCCCCCATCCCCCTCCTCCCCTCCCAGGCCAGTTCAGCTCCGCCCTCTGTCAATTACAGCCGATGTGCGTTAATTTCAGGACCACAGTGGGGTGGGGAGGGATTTTTTTTTTTTTTTTTTTTTTTTTTTTGTGCAGGGGCTTTTTAATAAAAGATGGGGGTCCTTAGAGCCTTAATCAACTCCACCTGCTTCCAGTTTGCAGCTTGTTCTAGACCACCTGCGTTGACATCGGCACGTGCGAACCGGGTTGTTGTGTTGTGTTGTGTTGTGTGGCGGAGCGGTTCGCCTGTGACCGGTGCTTGGGGGTACTACGTGTGTGTGTGTGTGTGTGTGTGTGTGTGTGTGTGTGTGTGTGCTATCTGAGAGAGAGACAGGCAAAACAGACAGACAATCAGACAGACAGACTAGACAGTCAGAAAAACAGAGGGAGAACGCGCGCATGCGCGCGCGCACGCGTGTGTGTGCGTGTGTGTGTGTGTGTGTGTGTGTGTGTGTGTGTGTGTGTGTGTGTGTGTGTGTGTGTGTGAGAGAGAGAGAGAGAGAGAGAGAGAGGGCATACAGAGAGAGAGAGAGAGGAGAGAGGAAGCAATAATCCTAGACCTACCGAGGTGAGAATGATTCCTCAATAACATGAATACTATAGGGATTATATTTTCATTCATCGTCGTCATCATCATCATCATCATCATCATCATCATCGTCATCAACATCATCATCTTCATTATTTATTTATTCGTTTATCTATTTATTCATCTTCCTATTCATTATGCATTCATTATCGGAAGTAAAAGTAGAAGTAGTAGTAGTAGTATAGTAGCAGTAGTAGTAGTGGTGGTGGTTGTGGTAGTAGTAGAAGTACTGATAGTAGTAGTAGTAGTAGTAGTAGTAGTAGTAGTAGTAGTAGAAGAAGAAGAAGAAGAAGAAGAAGAAGAAGAAGATGATGATGATGATGATGATGATGATGATGATGATGATGCTAATACCTTCAACAAGACAAACGCCCCTTTGATTGCTTAGCACATAGTGCGGAACCGCCTACAAATACGCACGCTTTTTTAAATCATGAAATCTTAAATCATGCATACTTACATAAAATAATTATTGCAAATAGCCATTTGAAATATTGCAAATAACCACTTACAGAATAAAAACAGTTTTCGTAGGAAGAGGGTGAGGAGACGGGTACTGAATATAATTGTCACCGAAACATTGTTTCCTTGGTCAATAATAGACTGAAGACCAGCTTTGTACGATATGATTCCATGTGTTGATTATCATGACATTAACGCTCAGTCGACGTGCATGAAATATTCAGTATTAGGCTGCAACAACTGTTGGTGGAGGGGCAGTCGCATTCTTGCGAATAGTTGTTTGTACGTGAACGTTTGGATTTAGCTGTCCTACCATCCCCACCTGCCCTTCAGCTTAAACGAGTTTATGCGTTTCATGATCTGGACAATTTTCGTTACCTACAGCTTACGTATGAGCAGAATGAATGAATAAATGAATGAATGAATGAATGAATGAATGAATGAATGAATGAATAAAAGAACAAATGAATGAATGAATCTTCTGCTTTACGTTTTTTTTTGTTTGTTTTGTTTTGTTTTGTTTTGTTGTGTGTGTGTGTGTGTGTGTGTGTGTGTGTGTGTGTTTGCACATTAATTAGTGATATTACACGGACGTACGAGCAGAATCACTATGCTACGGTATTACATATCTAAGTCCTAGCACAACCACAATGCAGAAAACAGATAGTGTGTGTGTGTGTGTGTGTGGTGTGTGGTGGGGGGGGGGGGGGGGGGGGGGGTGCGTGCGTGCGTGCGCGTGCGTGCGTGTGTGCGTGCTTTGTGTGTTTGTATGTGTCTGTCTTTTTTTTTCTTAATCTAATACTAATTTTAGGCATCAAAATTAAATTTGCTTTCACGATCTGGATCCAGCATTCGGTAAACTGTCTCTATATTTCAGTTGCTATGTCTTCGTCAAACACATTTCACAGTGCCTTTTTTCTTAATCACTGGGCATAAAGCTGTATATAGAGAACGCTACAATTCATACTACAGTCACATTGTCAAGGAAACATACAGGTCACAAACATTCAAACGGAATGAAAAAAAAAAGAAAAAGAAAAGGACAGAAAGAGCGGAAGATTGAATACTTTAGGAATAGAATAGTTTTCTTTCTTTCTTTTTCTTTCTTTCCTTCTTCTGTCCTTTTTTTAAAATTCCGTATGAATGTTTGTGTCCTGTATGTTTCTGTGGCAGTGCGGCTGTAGTCTGAATTGTAGCGTTCTGTACATAGCTTTATGTCCAGTGATTGAATCGTTTTCCCTGTTCTTTTGCCGTTCCATGAATTCATAACAGGAACGAAAAAAAAAACAGGAAGATTGAATAGTTTAGGAATGCAATAGTTTTCTTTCTTTCTTTCTTTCTGTCTTTTTGTTTTTTCGTTCCCTGTTTATGAATTCATGGAACGGAAAAAAAGAACAGGAAAAACGATTCCATCCACTATGCCTGTTCCCTTTTTTTTTTTTTTTTTAATTCTTCAGATAAATTAACTTTTACAAACAAGATATAGATAGTCTATTTATTGTCTCATCCGCGAGGGAAATAATTTCTTTCATCAGACTGAGACACAGATCGCTATAAAATGTGATCTAGGTTTAGTCGCTTGGGTTCAGAAATTTACATCGTTTTGAGTTTAAACCTCAATCGAAGATTGAAGCTGATATTCAGTCCTTATATGGCTTTCATAATCGGCTGGACCATAAACAATGTAATCCCTTCTTCTGCACGCTCCCCCCCCCCCCCCCCCCCTCCTCCCCCCGCCCGCCCTCTCCCTCCAATGCTATCCACCCCATCCACCCACACTCATCCTCCGCCCCTTTCACCCTCCAACTCCCTCTCCCACCCTCTCTTCCCTCTCTTCTCCTCCGGGGGGGGAAAAAAAAAGTAACAGTAACAAGAACAGTCGCAATAAAAAGAGAGAGCGACGATGTTCCGTTTCTTTCTTTCTTTTTTCTTTCTTTCTTTCTTTCCATATTAAAACGATCTTAAAGATTTCTTTCAAACATTCATGATTATACAGTAACTTGATCTCGACGCTACTACAAACATAGATTCACTCTCCGTGTTGTTATTCATCAACCTCGCTCTCATATTACGAAAGAAACAGTAAAGAATTAACTATATCATACGTTCAAGAATTGATCCAATTTAAAATAGCAAACTGTACACATGAACAATTTCATTCAAATAGGTTTTTCTTTGTTGTTGTTGTTGTTGTTGTTGTTGTTGTGTTGTCATGTATCCGGCAAGCTATTAACTCTGATAGTGAAACTGTTCACATTTTCATTTTCACATTCTAATATAGTATTCCTTTTCGGTGCACAAAAGATTTCAATGCATTCAGTTACGTACGTCAATGATTAAGTGTTCACAAACACCAAACAAAATATCATACAACAAGTCACGTTCGATCTTGCACACAAAAAGCTTGTCTTTACCTTTTGTTTTTCAGCATGCACTAGAACGATGAAACTTGCCTCCACCCCCCCCCCACCCCCCCCCCCCCACCCCCCCCCCCCCCCCCCCCCCCCCCCCCCCCCCCCCCCCCCCCCACCCCCCCCCCCCCCCCCCCCCCCCCCCTTTTTTTTTTTTTTTTTTCTTTTTTTTTTCTTCTTTCTTTTCTGTTACATTTTTCTTTCACTTCTTCCCCGGGTCCATTTGCTAGCCCCAGTTACATTTTCGGGGAGAAATCCACAGGTCAATTTCATCACACACAAAAAAAAGAAAAAAAAAAAAAAAAAAAATGCCAATGCACATGTGCAACATCATCATCATCATCATCAACAACAACAACAACAACAACCAGTGCATAATCACAATTTTCCGTATGCGTAAGTGCATTGTCACACAGAGCAAATCACGTTTTGCTCCTAAAAAAAAAGTGCATTCCCGACGCACATGTGCATTAATAATAACAGAAATACACCAGCACATAATTGCCGATGCATACGTGCATTGTCACACAGAAAAAAAATCACTTTTTGCTCTCATCAAAGTGCATTTCCGATGCACATGTGCATTAATAATAACAAAAATACACAAGCACATAATTGCCGATTGTCACACAGAAAAAATCACTTTTTGCTCATTAAAAAGTGCATTAGCACAAATAATTACGCATTGCTGAAAATATAAGTGGATTGTCACAACAGGCATATTTTTTTTGTCAAAGGACAACAACCTTATCAAAAAACAAACAAACAAACAAACAAACAAACAAACACCTCTTAATTGTTTAGACTATTTTGCGTGTGCGTGATCATACATAAAAACAGCATTTTTGCCCAGTGCACAAGAATATTATCACGAACAAAGTCACATTCTACTTCAGCAGGAAAAGATAATCCCATCGGACAAAAAGAAAAAAAAAAAAAAAAAAAAAAGTTCAAAGCACAAATGCGTTACAACTAAGAAATCGTATTTTCGCCAGTGAACGAAACTGCCATTTTGCTTAATGCCCAAGTGCATTACTACAAAAAAAAAAAAAAAAAAAAAAAAAAAAAAAAAAATTTTTTTTTTTTTTTTTTTGCCCGGAACCCCATGATTTTTTTTTACCAATGGACAAACGCATGATCTCTCTACGCCTCACACCCATCTCTCCCTCTGCCTCCCCCTATTCCTCTCACCTCCTTGCCCTCCACTTGCATTTCACACACACACACACACACACACACACACACACACACACAAGCAAACAAGTGCGACTGAGTACAAAAAAACGATTTGTATTTCCTTACAGATGCCTCATCGGAAGATCCTCACATACACCTTAACAAGGAGCCAAACAATGTGTGTGTGTGTGTGTGTGTGTGTGTGTGTGTGTGTGTGTGTGTGTGTGTGTGTGTGTGTCTGTGTGTGTGTGTGTGTGTCTATGTGTCTGTGTGTGTGAACTTTTATTTTTTGAAAGAATAAAAAGTTGCAAGCATTTTATTAGTTTCATTTTCATCAAGGAAGCGTCACTGCAGCCTGCGTGCGGAATGATGTTAAGAAGAAGAAGAAGAAGAACAACAACAACAACAACAACAGCAATAGTAAATAAAGTTAAATTTCTTGCATAAACGTATTATCTCCCCCGAAATGAAAATACTTTGCAATTCTAACAAGACATAATGAGGCGGGCGATCTATGTCAAGTAATGTCTTCGAATGCGTCGAGTGCAAAAGTAATCAGTGAAACGGATTTTACTTTAAATTTAAACGCGCGTAACAAAATGTCACACACGCACACACACACACACAATGTATGTCTATATACTTTTTTTGTACAGCATACATACACACACACACACACACGCACACACACAATGTATGTCTATATACTTTTTGTACAGCACACACACACACACACACACACCACACAATGTATGTCTATATATACCTCTTTTTTTCGTACACGCCGTAGTCTTGGCGCCAAAAAACAGCAACCCCCCCCCCCCCCCCTCCCCCCCCCCCCCGCCATTCCCATGCCTCTCTCATCCTCTTCCCCTTCCGCGCTCCACTCTCCATCCTCAACAATGCTTTTATGATTTTGTGAGAAAAGCACTTCGCCAGCACACCACCACCTCTACTTCCCCACACCTGCTTCAGCACGACACCCCATCTCCACTCTTCACCCCCACTCTCTTTCCCGTTCCTTCACCGACTAGCACGAAGTTTTACTTTGTTAAACAACCTCCTCCCCTCTCCCCGCGCTCTCAGTAACGTTTCAGAGCATGTCAAAACGAGTTGCGTGCTCCGGTCGGAATCACTGACAGGGAGTTAAAACGGGAATTTCATATTAAACATGTATTATGAAAACAGTTAGCTTGTAATTTTTTTTTTTTTTTTAACTTTATAGACTTAATCGTTCCATTGACGTCATTAACACTGTGGAAATTATTCCTGAAGACACTGCCTTTCTAATGTCAGTTATACACTGTGGTAGTGACAGAGGTAGTTATATCATTTTTTAGCTACGGGCAGCTAATCCATTACTGAAAATCAAACAATGAAGAAAAAAAAAAAGCATTACTGTTACCAAAACAATTCGCGCCTAAAACAATTGGTATTAATGTTTAGTGGACACATACGTAATTTGGTGAATGTAATTATACATGTAGAACAAAAATGTTACTCCCGTAATTCTAGTCCGTTTATCATGAGCGCTCATCGAATTATTTACATTCAGTATCACATTTGTAAGGGGAGACCATCTGTTTGGATCTCTCTTTCCTCGATGGTCAAAAGGCATTTGTTGCTATTACAGTTCTTCATAATCAAAGACGCGAAAACTAGTAATTGAAATATAAATGACACTAACTTTGTAACAAGATCCTGAAATACGCGTGTTGTAAACCAGTGTTAACTCCGAACGAAAAATTACCCTGTACGGAAACGGTCCGGCGGAGATCTGAAACCCGGAACCCCAGGATCACCAATGTCACGAGTCGGACGCGTGTCATTGCTTACCGTTCTTAATACACACACACACACACACACACACACACACACACACACACACAACCTCGAAACTGGGTTCATTGAATATATTCAAATGCATTTTTGAGAACATTACAATTTACAGAATGAAAACAGAACGTTGTGATTTCCAGAAGAAAAGTATAGACTATGTACGCGAATCTGAGAAGCGAAATTAAAATGTTCTGCAAAGAATTTTTTTTGTCAACATTTTTTTTTGTTATCTTATCATGGAGTACTGTTTCTTACCTTTTTTTTTTTTTTTTTCTAAATCCACATTTTCTAAGGCCCCATTTACTTTTCAAGATGTTTCCTCCACTAAAAACATACCGGGCTCTGTGGGAAAGAAAGAACCAGTTTTGCATGCGGGGAAGAGACAACTGTCCGTGTTTTGACCAGGTGGTATACCCACTTTGTAGGTTAAGTTAGTACACCTTGCACACAGACTCCCCCCCCACACACACACTTCTCTCTCTCTCTCTCTCTCTCTCTCTCTCTCTCTCTCTCTCTCTCTCTCTCTCTCTCTCTCTCTCTCACACACACACACACACACACCACACACCACACACACACACAAACACACACACACACACACACACACGCACATACACATACATTCGCATGACACTCGTGCACACACACACACACACACACACACACACACACACACACACACACACTAAAAACAGACAAATATAGACAGAACGATGACACTCCAATATTTGTACCCTTTGGCGTCAACTAGTGTGATAAGGCGTCTGAGCACGATAGACAAGGATACCAGCTTCTGACCCACTGACAAAACATCTGTCACCATCTCTTCTCTTCTCCACTGTCTTCCCTAGGAGTTCCCACATCCCCACGTCCTTCTCCGTCCTCAAGAGAGAGAGAGAGAGAGAGAGAGAGAGGAGGGAGAGAGAGAGAGAGTGACAGACAGAGACAGACAGACCAGACAGACTGACTGACAGACAGACAGACAGGGACAGAGGTGGTGTGGGGGAGACTCTGTGCTCGAGATAATTGATTATGATTAAGACTTAGGCCCCTAATTGAAAAAGAGAAGGCACAGCAATATGGTGACAGGGAGGAGGAGGAGGGGGGGAGGGAGGAGGAGTTCAACGGTGGGTGTCTGGGAATAATGCAGCAGTGACGAGTTCATATCGGAATCAGTCAAAGAAGATTCTATGGCATGTTAACTGAAATCAGTATGCCACGACAGACAGACAGGACAGACAGACGAGAGAGAGAGAGAGAGGAGAGAGCGAGGAGAGTGACGAGAGAGAGAGGAAGAGAAGTGGGGGAAGAGAGGGATGCGAGAAAGAAGAGAGAGACGAAACAGAGAGAGACACAAGGCCAAGCACCCACCAGCAACGGAGGATGGAAACGGAGGGAAAGGGACAGCAAACAAGAGCAGAGATCGACATAGAGACAGAGAGAGAAAACAGAGGGACAGATAGACAGCAGAAAGAGAAAGAGAAAACAGAGACAGAGCAGAGAGAGATGAGAGAGAGAGAGAGAAGGAGAGAGAGAGAGAGAGAGGGAGGGAGGGGGAGGGAGGGAGGGGAGGGGAGGAAGAGGAATTTCAGTTGAACCACCTTGTACGGTTTGCGCCTTTTCACTTACCAAATAATAATGATAAATAATAATAATAACAAGAATAATAATAATAAGACCTAGGCCCTAATTGAAAGAGAATGCCACAGCCACATATTGGTGACATGGAGGAGGGGAGGGGGACCGTGAAAAGATGATGAGTGTGTGAGGCAACAACGGAAAGTACAGAACACGCGTCCATTGTCCTCTCTAGGTCTTCTGTTAGAACATAGCACCGGGTGGGGTCTTGAAGAAGAGGGTGGGGCAAGGTGAGTGGGGGGGGGGGGGAGGGTGGAGGGGAGGGATGGCTTCGATGTGGTGACCCATAGGGCCCCAAGAGGCATGCTAACGGATTATTAGATCGCAAAGCGGCGGGGATCGTGCGGGAGCGTGTGTGGGGGCTGGGGGGGGGGGGGGGGGGGGGGGGGGGGAGGGGAGGAGCGGCATGATAGTAAAGCGCAAGACGTAGGCAGCGGCAGGGGGCAACAAGGCCGAGCTGTATTGCGTTCAGCGGCACGCGCAAGCTCATGGGCTCGAGCAAGCAAGGAAGAAACGCATGCGCGCAGTACTTGGGCGCGCTCGCACGCACACACACACACACACACACACAGAGACAAGAGAGAGAGCTCTGGCAACAGTAGATGCGTTTAACAGAGAACATGCTTGTTATCATTTCGTTTGCTCTGATTGAAAAAAATACATTCAGTCACCTGCATGTGGGCGCACATAGATTTATTTATGCAACATTGCCCATACTGTGTGTGTGTGTGTGTGTGTGTGTGTGTGTGTGTGTGTGTGTGTGTGTGTGTGTGAGTGTGAGAGAGAGAGAGAGAGAGGAGAGAGAGAGAGAGAGAGAGAGAGAGAGGAGGAGATAGAGAGGTGTAGAGAGTGTCTCAATGTGCACGCGGAGCGCGCGCGCGTCGCGCGCGTGTGTGTGGTGTCTCATGTGTGCGATACGTGATGTGCGTGTGTGTATGTGTGTGTATGATGTGTGTGTGTGTGTGTGTGTGTGTGGGTGTGTGTGTGTGACCGCACAAGCGCCCCAGTACGTGTGTGATCAAATGCATTGTGGATGTGATCGCTGAACTAACTATTTACATCATCAACTTTTTGCTTTCACCTTCTATCTCTCCAGGGCAGTGGGAAGTCCTCTCCTCATGGACCGACCCAACAGTATTTGCCGCAAATCCCGAAGGCTGGTGGGGAAAGCAGCGGAAGCTCTGCCGAAAAGAGCCGGAAATTGTCGAGGAGGTGGCAAGGGAGCGAAACTGGCACTGATCGAATGCCAGTATCAGTTCCGAAACCGGCGCTGGAATTGTACATCCAAGAAGAAATCAATTTCCAAAATTTGGAAACGAGGTAGGTTCAGTTCTGTGTCAGGTATCTGTCTATTGTTTTGTTTTTGTTTTGTTTTGTTTTGTTTTCCTGCATTTCTTTTCTATCTCCCCGTTTTCCCTTACTTTGGTCTCTTTTTTTTTTTTTTCTCTTTTTTCAATAACTGTTGTTTAATTCATTCATTCATTTATTCATTCATTCATTCGTTCGTTCATTCATTTATTTTGTCTTTCTTTATTCCTTGCTACCTTTCATTCGTCTCTCCTGCCTTTATCATTTTTTCTTTTCTTTCTTTCTTTCTTTCTTTACACTTTTTTTTCTGTTGTCGTCTTTCTTTCCTTTCTTTCCTTTTCCATTTTTTCTTATTGCTTTTTCCTTTCTTTTCATTTTTCTTCTTCTTCGCTTTCTTTGATTTTTTTTTTTTTTTTTTTTTTGGGGGGGGGGGGGGGGTTTTTTTCTTTCTCTTTTTCTTTCACTCATTTTTGTTTCCTTTCTTCGAAGTGGTTTTTTTTTCCTTTCTTTGAATCTTCCTCCTTTTCAGCCCCCGTCCTACCCCTAATTTTTTTCCACTTCATTCTGTTTGTTTGTGAGTAGTCGCTCCTTAGTCTACCTGTGGCTTCTGCTATATGCAGTGCTTCTGAGTATTTTCCTCCTTTCTTTTATGGAGAGGAGAGAGAGAGAGAGAGAGAGAGACGCTCCTCCCCCCCCCCCCCCCCCCCAGAGAGAGAGAACGACCCGCCCCCCCCCCCCCCCCCCCCCACCCCCCCCCCCCCCCCCCCCCCCCCCCCCCCCCCCCCCCCCCCCCCCCCCACCCCCCCCCCCCCCCCCCCCCCCCCCATCCCTCCACTCCACCTATTCTTTTCCTACTCTGATCAGCATCATATAGTACCGATTGATTGGCTGAGTGGTGATACACGTCCAGCTGACCACAGAAGCCATATGAAAAAAAAAAATAGAGGTGCCCTGGCCTGTTAACAGCATGTAGACATGTAACTTCGGTCGAGAGTTGCTTTGGTCAGAATCCTGTTATTCAATCATCACCTTTTTTCAAAATGGAGCGACGGTATGAAGAGTAAAGTTTCAAAATGGAGCGACGATGAATATGAAGAGTAAAGTTTCCTCCCTCCACGCACCCCCCCCCCCCCCCACCTCTTTCCTCTCCCATAATCCCCTCTGCCATTTCCTTCTGGCGGCCATTCTTCACAGCACACCACATGGGCATCAGATAGTCTCTCTCTCTTCGTTCTTTCTTTGTACTGTACTGTCCTTAATGTTAAATGTGATCTATTTTTTTGCTTGAAGAAGACCTAAGAGGTCGAAATGCATTGTGTCCTTGTCCTGTGCTTTGTTTGTCAATGTCCTTGGCGGCAGCTAACCCCCCACTCTTTCCAAAGTTTTGCTTCATCAACTTTTTGCTTTTGACTTCGTTCACTCTGCTACACAACGAAAGCATACCGTGCTGACTTCACCATGACCTTTTCACCCCCTCCTCACTTATTCACCACCCATTCTGCCCAGTAAGTTACTGTTAGAAATAGTGCCCCCCCCCCCCCCCCCCCCCCCCCCCCTTCAATATAAAGAAATAAATAAGGGCAAAGTGGGAAGAGGGGAAAGCTTTTCACCCAGCAACAGAACGACTACAACACGTTAATCAAGAACTTCTGCAAAAACTGCCCCCCCCCCCCCCCCCCCAACACACTTTTGGGAGGGGAGGGAAGGTAAGGTGAATGGACGGGGGGGGGGGGGGGGGGTGGGGGTGGAAAAAACTTGGGAGAGAAAGAAGGTTGAGTCAAATCCTACAGTTGGATAAGAACTCGCTATTCTTAATTTTAACATGATGAGATTTGTGTTTTTTGACTGGGAAGTTATTACCCCCACAATGGAAACAACGACGTCTTTGTATAAAGATTATTAAAAAAAGAAAAGAAAAAAAAAAAGAAGATAAAGGGAGGGAGGGAAGAGGAGGAGGAGTGACCTGAGGAGGGGAGAGACGGCGGGGGGGGGGGCCATGAGAAAGATCCAGTTTATCGGCTTTGCAGAGCAGGAGAACGCCTTTCACCATCACCGGGCCAACACACAAGGATTAGAAAGAAAGAAAACAAAACAAACAAACAAACAAACAAACATACATAAAAAAAAAAAAAAAATCCAGCAACATAGACGAATGAATTATGAAGTTAACGGTAAGTAGATGAACACATAATGTAACATCACCTAACAGTAACAAGCATAGGCCAAATCAGTTCGTAAATAAACGAATATAAATGAAGAGACGAATAAAACAAACAAAACAATAAATAAAACAAATAAATGTTTTACTCCGATGTGTCTGTGGTCGTGTTCTCTTTCACTCCCACACACACACACACACACACAC
>JADBJO010000244.1:860000-867500 GCA_016801955.1 Conus betulinus | reverse complement strand
AAGAGAGGGGAAGGGGATAGTTGGGGGTATTATTATTATTATTATTATTATTATTATTATTATTATTGTTCTTATTATTATTATCATCATTATTATATTATCATCATTATTATTATTAGGCCTATTGTTGTTGTTGTATCATTAATATTATTATCATTATTATTACTAAATTTCAATGTTTAACTCTTTTTTGTTTGTTTGTTTGTTTTTGTTTTGTTTTGTTTCTCGACATAGTCGAAGCGTTTAATGGAACAGCCACCATGGTGACCATGGCAACCATGGCGATCTAATTCTGTTCACTGCCGAGTGATCCCGAACTACGCTCTCTCGGCTGATCCCGGAAAAATACGTCACGGACGCGGGAAACAAAATCACAGAGCTAGATTCAGGTTATTCCGAGACTGTTCAACAGCATGTCCCAGGGGAAAAAACCGATCGACTGTAACGCTCGATGAGCTGAATGAAGAGAAAAGGTCAAATGATTTACTTAAGTGACATACGTTTCTGAACATTGCACGTGTGGAAGAACATACTAAATCACGAACCTCAGAAGTAAGTTGAACATGACTGAATTGGGGAAAAAAAAAAATCAAAACAGTGTAGTAATAATAATTAAAAAAAAAGAATTAGGAGGCACGTCAGCTCGTTTTTTTTTTTTTTTGTTTTTTTTTTTCAAGGTATTTGCCATAGCGCAGTACTAATGACAACAAAAACGAATAACAAAACCATGTTTGCTTCACTTGAACTGAAGGCTGAAGATAGAAGCTCTGAAGGCTGAAGAGAGACAGCATTGAAGCTTTGACATACTAAGAGAGGCAGGTAACGTTTACAACAGACAAAAAAAAAAAAAAAAAAAAAAAATCTCTTTCTAAGACTAATGAGCTTTAGACTTAACTCTGGAAAGACAGAAGCTGTCACTCCCGTTCAACACACAGGGTGGTTCGTAAGCTCTTTATAGGTCACATGGGTCTAGTTCTTTATAGGGGAGAGAAATGGTAACCGCCTTGAGATGGTACCCGCCTTGAAATGGTAACCGCCCTGTTTGTAAGTTATCTGTAATCCACAACTGAAAAGAGACGACGTTTCCATCTGCTTAGAGATACTGTGATTTGAGAAAAAAAAAAATAAAATAAATAAATAAAAGAGAAAAAAAAAACATAAAGGAAAAAGAAAAAAAAAAAGCAAGACGACAAACCGTCATCATGCGTGTCTACAAAACTGGACGGCAAAGACTTACCAGCCAAACGGGTGGCCACGTCTGTCCACAAGCACCACAAACATTGCAACTGTTCTCAGGTCCTTAGACCTTCTAAAAAGACAGCAATCCACCACCCCACCCACCACACACCCCCATCCCACCCTTCCTTCCACCCTTTTCATGATCCCATCCGACCCTCCACCATCCTCCCCCCCCCCCCCCCTCTCTCTCTTTCTCTTTCTCTCTCTGTGTGCTCTACCCACCTCACCACCACCACTACCTCCCCTCCCTCCCTCCACCATCCCGGGTCTCACATCTTTTGCCAGAAAGCTCTCTTTATGTTCTTAAGAGAGAGAAATGGATGGTGTGAGTGGAATCCCCACAGCCCCACAGAGGTCATTTTCATTAGGGCATCAAAGACAAGGGCCCTCTCTGAAGTCAGTAGCACCCGCCGTCTCCGCCAGAGATTCTAGCGGATCTCGTTTCACTTCAAAGGCGACCTCACAGACTCAGCACAAGTGCCAGCCTGCCCACTTCTGGCAGACGGAAACTCGGATATTCTTCCTGGTGTTGCCCCCCCCCCCCCCCCCCCCCCCCCCATCCCCCCCCCCCCCCCCCCAGCTTTTTTTTTTTTTTTTCTTTTCTTCCGGAGGCAGCCTCACCAGGGCTGCACGTTTTACAGTCAGCTCAGATCCTGGTTATGGGCTGGGGGAACCCTTGATGTGTGGGCGCCCGCGAAAGACATATGGAGTGGCAGGGAGCTGTACCAGGGGTTTAGAGGAGAGAGTGAGCTCTTCATTTTCTCGGCTGTTTTGGGAAGTAGGGGTGGGGGTGCTGGTGGGGGGGGGGGGGGGGGGGGGGAGGGGGGGGGGGGGGGGGCGAGGGGAAGGAAATGGCGATAGGTTTATCTACGCAGGACGGTGAAACAGGCGAGACGTTCTCCAGGAGGGGGGGGAATACATGCAGCCTTCACCCCCCTCTCCCCCCCCTCCCCCCCCACCACCACCACTTCTGGCTGTTGTGTGTCACAGGTACACGTAACGCGAACACGACACGATGTAGGCTGTGGACTTTTACCTTCAAATTTTGTTCAGAATGGAAATCTTGCATGAAGACGGAAACGTAGAGAAAAAAAAAAACAAAAATGGGGGGGGGGGGGGGGGGGGGGGGGATTATTATGCTTCCGTGGGTAAAAGCTGTTTCCATCATACCTACACAGAAAAACTAACCCAGCTTTTGCGGTAGGTGGATGCTGAATCTGAGAGATTCAGACATAACGGCACATAGCACACAAGGATATGTCATGATGTTAACTCTCTTTTAGTGTTAGATGAACTGGTGCCGTAAGCATGACACTGTGTTTTGTATGGGACCGAAGCTACCTCTAATCTGATATTCACTGCTTAGATTTTGGTCATTATAATTGTCCCTGTGAAGTCGAAACCAAAGCCATGTATTTGGATCATGAACATTAGACTCTCAAGTTTAAAATACTTACGACAGACCGTAAACTGACAAAAAACGGAATACAATTTGTTTCATTCTCATAAATAATTTTTATATAGATCTAGGTGACGTTCTATGGATCGAGATAATTTCCATAGATCTAGATAATTTCTATAGATCTAGCTAGCCATGTGAACATGCCAGGAGAAAAAAAAAAACACGCTTTGGGACGATAGGAAATGCGCATCAGATAACATGAAAAAAACAGGGGCCATTCCAGTACTCTATTGTTTTTTGTCAGTCTGCTGTGAGAAATAAAGAACGTTTCCAAATATTTCATGGAATTATTTGAACAAAATACAATATTAGCAGAAAATGTACGCTGTCACATTTTTCGTTCCTTAAAGTTGGAGCAATGACGAGCAGATTACGAAGGAAATGTGAATACACGGTCCGCCCTTTTGCATTTTTGAATCCGCTATAACAAGGAATAAGTAAGTTACATTGGAAAACATGTGCAAACTATCTCTCCATATGTAAGTTTGAAAATGACTTATCTAACATAATGAAAAATCCTGAAATTGGGAAGGAATAGTATACGGCGTTTTTTAGTCCTAAGATTAAACCTGTTACTGACAGTGTGTTGAACCGCAAACAAAGCCAATTATTCTGGCTGCTACAGTCGATTTTCGACTCCTCGATGAGACCCACAGTGATATCCAGGTCGTCTGAGCTAACCCATCTGTGGTATCTAACAGAGAACACCGCATGTAATTCTGTGGTATTGTTACCACCACCGGGAGATAATCGCCATACAACTGCCAAGGCGGCCTGCAAAGAGCAGAAACAGAGAAAAAAGAAAAAAAAAAAAAAAAAAAAAAAAAAAAAAAAAAAAGTCGCCAAAATATAAGCAAATGGTAATGATAACTACAAGAGCACTCAGGAGATGGTAGACCTCTGCCAGAACCGAACGGATCCTACTTTTGCCTGTTGATCCGAATCTACACCATACATCGGCACCAACGCTTCATGGTCTGTCACTGAGACATACTCCATCTTTCCACCAAAGGTCGTTCAATTCGCTCACATCGTTTTTGCGTAATATTCCAACAGACGAACAAACCAAAGAGACGGGGGTCACAACAGAATCTCAGCAGAGGTATTTTTAGGACATCCTTGAGCTACCCTTGACCAATAAAAAAAAAAGGTTGTGGAGAGGTGGGGGATACAAGAAAAGTTCAAAATGTGCGAACACGCTGGGTCGTCAACTCTGCTAAATGCTTAGCAAGTCAAGCATTGTCGTTCACGACAGCGCTGACAAAGAGTGAGAGTCTGTCTGAAATAGTTTCCTCTTGAATCTAAGAAATCGAATCGAATATTCAGCATTTTTCTTTCTCTCTTCCACATCAATGTTGATTATGCAGTCCACCGATGTGTTTATTGCTGTTAAATTTTCCGTCACTGGACACATCATAAGCATTTGCTTGTTGTTGCTTCAGTTCAATAATTTGTTATGTACACATCTGTTCAAGAAGAAATGCTTAAAAAAAATCCGATCTCCCTTATTGACCTAAAATTATAAAGGAAGAACATGCGAAGCTGGAAGAAATAACGGTAGGCAATTAATTTCTCCGCTGTTTTGAAAATGACCTTTAAGAATTATAAATAAAATACAGAAGGAATGCGTAAGGGGGGGGGGGGGGGGGGGGGGGGGGGGGGGGGGGGAGTGGCAAAAAATTGGGTGTTTAAGTGTAATCGACAGCGTTATAGAAGAACCATCGAATTCTTGCCTGTGCCATTCCTTTTACCTGCCTGGGCTCGCCAGTCGTCTCCTGGGTGAGACTTCTCAATAGAACCCTACCTGGTTGTATCAATCCATCCATGTAACATGTATTGTAGCATAGAATATCTACTCGTAATTCAGTTGTACTCTCAGCATCCCGAGAAGAAAATCACAGCTAGCATAACCAACAAGAAATGGGGGGAAAAGTATAGGATGTTGCTGACACGTTTCAAGATCACTCGGGGTTGGCACACAAAACACACACACACACACACACACACACACACACACACACACACACACACACACACATCTTCAGGGCACAATGCCAGACCGCGCCGAACTGACGAGGTGACAAAAGAAGAGAGAGGGTGGGAGGACACTATCACAGAGCTAATCATACCAGACACACACACACACACACACACACACACACACACACACACACACACACACACACAGAGAGAGAGAGAGAGAGAGAGAGAGAGAGAGAGAGAGTCTGTCTGTCTGTCTGTCTGTCTGTCTGTCTGTCTGTGTCTGTTGTGCCTGATCTCTTTGTCTTCAGCCTGGGACGACCAGACGGGAGGAAGAAAAAGAGGATTGCAGTCACTACTCTCAGCAAGTCCAATGGAGGGGGCGTGCTAATACAAAGAATGGACCGGGAATATTTAACTACACGCACCTCAATCAAAGATCCGTATATGAACAGAAAGAGAGAGAGAGAGAGAGAGAGAGAGAGGAGAGAGAGAGAGAGAGAGAGAGAGAGAGAGAGGGAGAGAGAGACAGACAGACAGACAGACAGACAGACAGACAGACGGAGACAGAGACAAAGTTATATGCAATATTTTGAACACCAACCTGCGATATTTTAAATGAGTGAAAAGAACGAGAACTCTCTCGAGAAAATCTCTCTCTCTCTCTCTCTCTCTCTCTCTCTTCTTTCTTCTTCTTCTTCTTCTTCTTCTTCTTCTCCAGCAGTGGTTAGTCTCTTCCGGGCTATCGGCTCAGAATGTGTACGTTTACATCGCTGTGTTAGCTAATTGTCATAATTATGTGCACCTAAGGATAACGATACATAAAACTCTTAAGCCATTAGTCAGCTACAGTGTCAATTATTAACATCCGACGACAATTATTCGAGTAAATCTCGAACATCCCCAAACATTTCTGAGTAACAATCCCCCCCCCCCCCCCCCCCCCCCCCCCCCCCCCCCCCCATCCCCTTAACACACACGAGCACAGACTGCAGTTGTGTATATGTAGCATCGCCAGGGAGTGAACTGGCCTTGTCCACCACCAGCTGTCAGAGGGATGTATAGAATCGTAGTGACAATTGGTCAAAAAACTGCCAGGAGACCATCAGCGGCGCCAGAACAACTCGTACCCGGACTTACCACACAGGAAATAAATACGTAGTGCACAAAATGCGTGGCGTAGCCATTTGTACCGATTCCAACATTTCCGTACAAGGCTAACATTAGAAAATGACAGTTTTACCCCATTCTAAAACATACCCAGAGGGGTCTGTAGTCAACCTGCAGAGCTGACAGTCTTGAGTTTGAACCATTCGTACGGTTGGAGTATATTTTTTCGATTTGAAGACCTTCTCTATCCACCCAGCTTGTAAAAGCATACCAGTTCAGGGAAGGTTAAAGGCGGCGAGGGGAGAGGGATGGGCTACGCGTTCTGTCATGCCGTGCCTCAGACACGGTGAACCTTGACCCTACGGTCATTATTATAAGGATCTTTGAAGCAACAGATATGGAGTATTGCCCAAGAAAGATATTTTGTCATGACTACGTTCAAACAATGAGAAAGAGAACAGAAAAAGAAAAAGTCAAAAGATAAGAAAAAAGAAAACCATCAAATATGCACATAAGGCACACACACGCGCGCGCGCGCAACACACACACACACATACATACATACAAAAGCGCGCGCGCGCGAGGGGTGGGGTGGGGCATTATTATAAGGATCTTTGAAAAGCAACAGTAAAAGATATTTTGTCATGACTACGTTCAAACAAATGAGAAAAGAGAACAGAAAAAAGAAAAGTTCAAAAGATAAGAAAAAAAAAGAAAACCATCACATTGCACATACAGGCACACCACAGACACACAGACGCGCGCGCGCGCACACGCGCGCACACACACACACACACACACACAACGCACGCACGCACGCACACACACAACAAGCGCGCGCGCGCGAAGGGTGGGGTGGGGGGTGCGTGCACACACACACACACACACACACACACACGAGCCACAGGCAAATGCCGAGATCTCTCCCTTCCAATCGGTAACTGACAGTATGCGCTTGAGTGGGTGAATGGGGAATGATAAATGCTTCTCAAAATGAACCTTCAGCAAGCTTATAGTCTCTGAAGCAGGAGACCATCTCCAATGGGGAGGAAGCTCACTAACATGTAAACTCCTGGTCAGATACCGATATTTCGAAACCTGATTGTTTCTCCTCAGTGACCGCGGAAAGTGGTAATTTGACACTCCTCTGCCTTTTCGGTTTTAAGAAGAATGCTTACCAGAAAAAGGCTGGTGTGCAATACCATAGTATGTTTGTTGAGCTTTCAAAAAAAACTAACCAAAGGTGCCACCTAACAAGCAAAGGAAAATCATGAAAGAGCAAAAACAAGCTACATTTTATTGTGAAAAGTAGATGATTTTCCTTTGCTTCTTAGGTGGCACCTTGGTTAGTTTTTTGAAAACTCAAACAAACATACTATGGTATTGCACACCAGCCTTTTTCTGGTATAGCATTCTTCTTAAAAACCGAAAAGGCAGAGGAGTCAAATTACCACTTTCCGCGGTCACTGAGGAGAAAAAAACAATCAGGTTTCGAAATACCGGTATCTGACCAGGAGTTACATGTTAGTGAGCTTCCTCCCCATTGGAGATGGTAAGCATTTATCATTCCCCATTCACCCACTCAAGCGCATACTGTCAGTTAGGCAGAGTCATCTACCACTGCAGATATGAAGGCTTATCATCCCTCTATTCTACAATCTGAGACATAACATAAGAGCAAGCTTTGTTTATAATTCAATATTTCTTGC
>JADBJO010000244.1:815000-845000 GCA_016801955.1 Conus betulinus | reverse complement strand
TGCATAGAACACATTTTGGACTGGCTGTCATATAGCAAACATGTCTGAAAGAGCAAGTTCTCGACTTTTGATAACTGCTAGAAGAAGAAGCGGTCAGCCTTTCTCATTATTATACCATGACTTGGTGCCAGATATAGTTACATGTCTTATGAGCATTATTTAGCATTGAGGGTCCGAGTGGTTCAGTTGGTAGAGTGCAGAAGTAGTAATGCCGATACTCCTGGGATTGCTGGTTCGGATCTCCGTCATTTCGGTACAGAGGGATTTCCCCCCTCGAAATTAACATAGGTTCTGGCTCTATGTTTCCCGAAATCTCCCTCGAATGATGCTGTCAACAACGCGGGCTCTGTGTGTGACAGCGCGCATACTCACGGCGTCCATTTTCCGTCGAAAACAAAATGGAACAATCATCTTGTTGTGTAAACGAGAGAAAAGCATTTGAAGAATGGTCTCAAACTGAGTATAGACGCTATGTCAATAGCGTCAATAATGATACTAATACGTATGAGAATATGAGCTTCAAGACAGCATGTCTTGCGAGATACAAAAAGCATTTCTTCCTTAGCACTTTGATCGCTGTGGGGTTAATTAATATGAGCCGTAATTCTGAGCCATTCGTGCACATGCGCAGCGCGCGCACGTTTTATTCTGATTATCATTACCCAAACAAACAAACAAACAAAAAAGAAGAAGGTGGGAGTCTAGCACTGTCTGGTACGGCTGGCTATGTTCCATAACTCACTGACCATTACGTGCACACGTGCAGCGCGGAGACGAGTCGTTGCATGGGTCTGTGCCGACCCCCATGGTCAAGTAGTACAAGATGAAATGGCACGGGCACGTTTGAAGATCAGCCAACATGACCAAAAAAAAAAAATCTGTTGGGCACCGTTCCAGGCAGGCTGTCGAAGAGAAGGGGGGGGGGGGGGGGGGGGGGGGGGGGGGGGGGGGGGGGGGGGGGGGGGGGGGGGGGGTTGGGGGGGAGGGGGGCGGGCGAACGCGGCGAGGATGGGGGCGTAACCACACCAGGGAGTGAACAAAGCCTATCCTTCATGTGCCCTCATATCTGCAGAGAGAGCAGCAGTGTATAGAGAGAGGCTGCCAGAAAGTCGACAATGATGCCTCGGCACATTGTATTATTATACTGTGTTGTATACTTAGAGAACACGTAAACAGATATAGGGAATACTTGAAGAAAACAATAAAAGGATAGAGTCAAGTGTCTACGCATTCTCAAGAAAATACAGAGCAAACGAGTGTATTGAAAGAACATTTACCTGCACGGATTCTCGTATCTCGATAATTCTAATTGGAACAAAATGTCTCGTCTTGTATAATGTTTTTTTTCTGTCTTTCTGTATTTATAACTTATTTTCGATTAAAGAATAAAATTGTACCGTCGTCAAATGTCCTTTCAAAAGTCTGTGCATTATGTGTATAATCAGACAACAGACCTCAATGATATAAAAGAAAGAAGTATTGCAAATGATGTTCTATTTATTTTTCACTCTGTGCTGTTTTTATTCATTGATTTCATTGGTCAGTTTCTTTCATTAAAAGCAAAAGAATCCATTGACAATGAACAGTGTGTGTGTGTGTGTGTGTGTGTGTGTGTGTGTTGTGCGTGCGTGCGTGCGTGCGTGTGTGTGTGTGTGTGTGTGTGTGTTGTGCGTGCGTGCGTGCGTGTGTGTGTGTGTGTGCGCGCGCGCGCGCGCGCGCGCGCGTGTGTGCACGTGCGCGAGTGAAAGCTGATGTCGTATAAGGCTTTGGAGGCCTTGTGTTATGTGTACGTGCGTTTGCGTATAAATGCGGTATGTGTGTATGTGTTCGTATGCCTGTGCCTGTGCGTCTCTCTCTCTCTCTCTCTCTCTCTCTCTCTCTCTCTCTCTCTCTCTCTCCTGTGTATCTCTCTGTGTGTGTGTGTGTGTGTGTGTGTGTGTGTGCACGCGCGCGCGTTTGCGTGTGTGTGTATGTGTGTGTGTGAGTGTGTGTGGTGTGTGTGTGTGTGTGTGTGTGTGTGTGTGTGTGTGTGAGCAGGGGCCCAGAGATCCACCAGTCGGACATCGACACAATGGGAGCAAGCTATAGACAAAAAGTATTTCGGAAGGATGTGTTCCATCAAACGGATGATGTAGTGTGCTGCTGTGTGAATCAAACGACGTCGTTCAAGAATATTCCTGCGATCCGTGTTCGGAAGACGATCGCTTTTTCTGGTTTAACAAGCAGGAAGAAAGACGCATGTCATAAGAGGAATGTCTTAAATTGTCCTGCATTTGAAAGGAAGACGCATCGGCAACACGAAGCATGCAGAGACCCAAGCATGTGCTCTATGGCGGCTGCACGCTGTCCACGGACTGATCCAGTTTTACCTGGGGTGACCGTCGTCTACAGAACTGACAGTGAATACCAGTGACATTTTCTCGTTCATGATTTCGTCACGTAAATCATGAACGAGAAAATGTCACTGGTATTCACTGTCGGATCGGGGTGCGAGCACCGAAGCGTATCCTGAATGGGCGTGGATGTGTATGTGCGTGCGCGCGTATGTGTGCGTGTATGCGTGTGTTTATGAGAGTGAATGCATGTGTGTACGAGTGCTCGAGTATGAGTGTGTGTGTATGTGTGTGCGCGTGTGTGTGTGTGTGCGCGCGCGCGCGTGTGTGTGTGTGTGTGGGCGTGTGTGTGTGGTCTGTATGTCTGTGTGTGAGTGTGTAAGTTTGAGTGTATGTGAGGGTATGGGTGTGTTCGTATTGAGATGCGTGTATTTGTGTATTTATGTAAGTGCGTACGTTTGTGTGTGTGCGCGCGGGCACGCGCGCCCGTATGTGTGTGTATGTGCGTGAGTACGCACGCGCGCGCTTGTGTGTGCGCTTGTGTGTGTGTATGTGTATGTGTGCGCGCGTATTTTTGTGTGTTAATTATGCTTCTTTGCTTTGAATGAAAAACGTTGGTATTCTGTTCATAATGTTTTCTTAAATGTCAGTACAACTTGAGTTAATCTGACAATAAATGGGTTTCAGTCAGTCAGTGTGTGTGAGCTGTTTTTGTTGGGCTGGTCAGCTATTTTTTTTGTTCGCTAGTTTGGTGTGTGTGTGTGTGTGTGTGTGTGTGTGTGTGTGTGTGTGTGTGTGTGTGTGTGTAATGTGTGTGTGTGTGTGTGTGTGTGTGTGTGTGTGTGTGTGTGTGTGTGTGTGTGTGTGTGTGAGCTGTTTTTTGTTGGTTTGGTTAGTTACTTTGTTTTATTCGTTTCTTAACCATCCACATTTCTGATGGACCTGCGTTCTAGTCCGGGGAACAAGCGAGAAAAAACGAGGCAGGATGTGCATATATACGCGTTAAAAAGCGTTCGACAAAAAAGGGAGTTCACCATAATGACATTGGTATATAAAAAACTTTGATAGTTGTTGTTGTTGTCTTCAATTTAACGTCTTTCCACAGAAGAAACTTTGATAGGTAAACAGAAAGATGCGGAAATAGAATCAAAAGGAAAATACGGATGGTATCATAGCGTGGTATGGTTTCCTCAGAAACAGCGGCCAAAGTTTCCTGTAGAGAGAAATCTGACGAAGAAGCCGTGCAATAACGAAATTACATACCACACAAAACTCGCTAATGATATGATTTGCAGTTTACACAGAAAAAAATGATGATCCCATTCGGATAATACCCATCTGTGAAAGGCGGAGAGAAGGGTCATTGTGCATATTTCTGTCACAGTGGGCTACATATTTGAACTAAACCATGCTGTGCAGTATGTACTTGCATTAAAGTAAACGTCCCGTTTTGTGACAGTTCACGGGTTCGTGGTCTTTTGGTTTATATCCTTAACAAACTTTTAAAAAAAAAAAAAAGCAGCAACAGCCGCCGTGGTGAAATAGTTAGCGTCGCGGACATCCGGCTGGGAGGTCGTGAGTTCGATTCCCCATCAGAGCCATTTATTTGCGGGATTCTCCTGTCCCGACCAGCTCCTCCCCAGAGTATAATTTGCCACAGGCTCAGCTGGGAAGACTGGGACCACACAGTCGAGTTTCATCCACTTCATGGATGCGTCTCTGAGAGTGTTACTCAGATTTCCTGACCAACACTGGGCCTGGATGATGCCGGAATATAGTAGGAAAGTAAGGGTAGAACACAGCCTTGTCATGCAGTCTCAGACCTGGATGGAAATTCGTGGTATCATCTTCATCCTCCTCATCCTCATCGATCAGCGTGAAAAAAAGTCTTTAACTCTGTAGCCCTTCATGTCCTTCCTTCACGGTGACCTCAGTTTTGATGTCCTCTCAAACGGCTATGACTTTGGTTTGCTTTTGTCCGGGTCACTGGTCTCGGCAAATTCACGAGGACTGTCGACAGACGGACGTGGTGGGCGTCCTCATGGTGGAGAGCTAACTCATGCCGGCTCCGCGACAAAGCAATTTTTGTCGTCAGTAGGGGGCTTAACGGGTGGTGTCCTGCGTATGTTGGATCACAACAGGCGTCACTGAACACCACCGAAGTGACTATGCAGCAGTGCAGTGTCTCTTCTCATGAGTTGCCTCATGGCGACTTGACATTGACTGCTCCCTGTGGATTGCCTGTGCTGAGGCTGTGGCGGGTCGGACCGGGTTGTGGCTGGGGATGGTGAGTTGGAATGATCGGCGGTGTGGGTGCACTGCCACTGCCACTGACGCTGTACAGAAGATGGGACATTTGAAAAAAAAAAAAAAAAAGTCTTTGAGAAGCACAGATTGGAAGCGGACTTCATCATGACAACGCATATTTGATGTGACCTGCATGGCATTGCAAACCAACAATTACCCATTTATTCGCGTTCATTTATCTGCTCGTTCGTGTTCAGACAACTTACACATATTCGGGAAAGGGGTGGGAGTGGGGGTAGGGGTGGGTGGGGTGGGGGGACAGACTGGCCAAACGGTTAACTCGATGTTCTCTTTACGCAGGAGTCCTAACTTCAAGTTCTGTCGTAGACCGCCCGGGTAAAGGATATTTCATCTTCGGAGTCAGCTTCAGTGTACAGACTCTAACATGCATTAAGATACCCAAACAAACTAAAAATAAAAAAAGGAAGAGAAAGGAAAGAAAAAAAGAAAGGAAGAGCACAAACGTTTAATCCCAACCCATTCTTCGTTGAAGATTTGGCCTTTGAGTATCTGAGGAACGGATCACACATACACACACACACACACACACACACACACACACACACTCTCTCTCTCTCTCTCTCTCTCTCTCTCTCTCTCTCTCACACACACACACACACACACACACACACACACACACACACACACACACACACACGCGCGCGCGCGCGCGCGCGCGCGCGCACTTGCATTTCTTTCTGCCCGCATATGTTGATGTCGGCCAACCAAAGTTGAGATGCTACTAGAACTTTCTACGGAACACTCTCCTGGTGGCGATGGGATCTTTCATTGGCACCAAATGTATGAAAGCTGCACGGGAACCTGAGTTTACTACCTCATTCGAAAGACTAGCGCTCAGAGCGCAAATTACGTTCTAGCGGGAAGGGGGAGGAAGAAAGAACCCTCGCACTATGACATCGGACACCGACCGTGTATCACGTGCCGTCATCACTCCACACCCGAACTCACTCCAGCGTGGATAAGAAAACACTGCAGGTGTTCAAACTCGCCATCTGGGAACTAAATCCAGACTGACCTACCTCCCGCTTTGTTCCAGAGTTGCTTCCTTCAAAATTCACAGTGTCGTGCAGTGACAACATTTCACATCGCATCTGAATTTGAAGTGGGGGGGGGGGGGGGGGGGGGGGGTGATCCTTCTGCCTGAAACAGAACTATTCCACACCTTGTTCTCAAATCTCCCGCCGGTGAGATATTGGGGAGCATGGTCAAGACACAAAAGCCCATAGAATACTTCTAGGCAGGTGCCCAAACTTACCCTGTCTTTTGTGATAGAGAAGTGGAAATGGATACATGCCTATATTTACTCCAGGTGGGGGATGGGGTGGAGGGGGGGGGGACCATGCCCCAATTCACTCGGGGATGGTTATATATATATATATATTATATATATATATATATATATATATATATATATATATATATAGTCTGAGTGTGTAAATAATAGGCTTGAAACGAAGTCACAATGACCCAAACTTGATTAGACATAAGGAACAGATGTTCCTTAACAGATCACAACACCTAAAAAACCCACTGCGGTACAAGGTGGAGCGCAGCTGCACGTGCGGAAACCACGTAAAACCGGTAAAACGGGTGCCTGTGGGAGCATATGAGTTTGAAAAAAAGGGCGAAATGCTCGTGGTCAATCATGATGCACGCGCATGGCACCTCGTTCATGAACACAGATCAGACGCCGTTGGCCACAAATCTGTAAACAGAACGGTCGTCTACGCCAGCCCAAAAAGCATGGCACAAAGGCAAAGACTGGACCCTGCCGATCGTGGACGTGCCTTAGCGTTGATTGACGAAGGGATTTCTGGCCGCGAGGTGGCTAGCCGTCTGAACGTGTCCATTCCACCATCCAACGTCTTGTAGAGAGTTTCAGGCCACTGGCAGCGTGCAGGATCGGCCACGATCAGGCCGTCCTCGGTGTACCGACAGACATGCTGACCGATTCCTCCTGCTGTCTGCCCTACGCAATCGGACTGTCACCTCATCCACCTTAAGGCGTGAGCTCCTGCAGGCTGCAAATGTCAATGTCAGTAGAACGACGGTTTGTAACCATTTGCACGAGTTTGGGCTGTCATCCCAGAGACCAGCAGTCCGAGTACCACTTACTCCAGCTCACCGCAGAGCACGGGCAGACTGGTGTCGTCATCACGTTCGCTGGACAAGGCAGCAATGGTCTCGAGTGCTGTTCACAGATGAGTCCCGCTTCACCTTGGCATTCAATGACGGCAGGACCCGACTGTGGCGAAGGCCAGGAGAACGTTTTGCTGACGCCACAGTTCGTGAGGTGGATCGTTACGGAGGGGGTTCTGTGATGGTCTGGGGTGGCTTCAGTCGTCAAGACAGAACTCCCCTGTACGTCATTCAAGGCATGCTGACAGGGGTGCGGTACCGTGACGAGATTGTGAGGCCCCTGATCCAGCCCGCCCTTCAGGCCATGGGTAACGCTGCTGTTTTCCAAGACGACAACGCCCCGTCCACACCGAGCCCGTGTCGTGGACGATCATCTGCAGCAAGAGGGGATCATCATCCGGATGCAGTGGCCATCTCGCTCACCCGATCTGGCTCCAATTGAGCATCTCTGGGATGTCCTTGGATGGCGGGTAGCCCACAACCACCCCCCCGCCTGTTGACGTGGCCCAGCTCACTCTCTTTCTGCAGCAGGAGTGGCAGGCCATACCGCGGGACACTCTTCGGACCCTGGTGGACTCCATGCGTCGACGTTGTGCCGCTTGCCTGGCGGCAAACGGTGGCTACACTCGGTACTGAATGGTGCAGTTTTCAGTTGTGGCTTATGTGACGATCCTGAGGAAGAGTGATTGGACATTACAGCCCGCTGTCCGCGTTTGATTTGTTGATTTTGTGCAATGGTCCAATGAATTTGTTCTTGAATAAATTTGGAAGATTTTGCGTCCGTTCTTCTTAACATTGGCTGTAGTGTTTTGGTCTGGGAGACAACGTTGGCAATGGCCCTTAACTTTTTGCCAGTAATATATATATATATATATATATATATATATATACACGAAAGAGACAAATTACAAGACAAAACAAATAACGAAATGAATGCTGCGTCAACAAAACGAGGTAACAAACGAAACCACCATCCACACTTCGCCTGTTCAGTTCTTGCAAAAGGTACTGCCGAGTTTCACAATGTTTCTAAAATACGTTTATTTCTCTAATCTGAACAAACGAAGGAGAAAAAAATCAAACAAACAGAAACATGAGAAAAAGAAACGAGTGTCTGCCCCTGTCCAAATTAGAGGTAAAAGAAAAAAAAACAAGTTTGACGGCGAATGATCGATCCGCCCAGTCGATGCTCACACCCATCTGTCGCACCATCACATCTAACCCCTCCCCTGCCCTCCCCACCTTACTTCTTCTCCCTCCCATCCCCCCATCCCCACCCCTCCTCTTCCCCCCAGAAAGAAAAAAAAAAAACCGTCACACCCATCCGCACTCCTGAAATCCGCAGGGAGTTGCCAGTTGAGCCCCACGTGCCCAGGCAGGTCATTTTCCCTGAAGTGTGTTGATACAAACTGCAGCTCAAAGGGAGGAACCACGAGACTGGCATTCTCGCCTCCCGGAGCTTACTTTTCCTAGACAGCTCGGAAAGCACGATCAAAGCATCAGGAATAAACAAAATAAATGGCCAGATCCCGCTCACCAATTTTGTGTATCTTTCTTTGACTGGCTTGAAGTCTGTCAACAAACGTTATTCCAAAACGCGGCTGGCTGCAAAAAGCTCAGACTCCCATCCTTCTTATCTTTGGAACTGTGTCAGGGTGGAGAGCTGCTGCACTCGTGCGCGCACACCTCGCGACACCTCTGGCGTTTGGCCCTGTCTGTGGCTGCACCCTGTGGTTGTTGAACTTTGGCTGTCACTGCGTGTTGTTCAATAAATTCTACTACGTCAGGCGTTTGATTCTGTGAACTGCACGTGAAACATACATTTCACTTTAGGGCGTTTGATACCTGTGAATAATGTTGTGTGCTGCAGTCGCGGTGTTCGTGCATTCGATCCTGTACACAAATGCGGTAGGAATATTATACTTTGGGAGTTTTCTTCTAAGAAATTTTGCATTGTGCGTTTGATCCCACACATAACTGTAGTTGGTAAAGTTTACTTTAGGTGTTTGACCTGATAAAGTTTTGTTTTGTATGGATAATCCTGAAAACAACCACATTTGATAAATTCAGCCTTGTTTGCTGTTGTAAACAACGGCATTCAATATTTTCAACTTCAGGAGCTTTTGTCCTTAATCAACTATACTCGATAGATTACTCTAGGTACATTTGATCTAAACTATTGCATTCCGTGAATTGTGTTTTGAGAATCTGATTGTGCAAACAACTGAACATTGTTTTCAATATCTTCTTTTGGCGTTTGTTCTTGTACACAGTTACACTCCACAAATACAGCTTGAGCATTTGATACCGTAAACAACTGCACACAGTACATTCTGTTTTAGACATTTGTCCCTGCGCTAAGGCCATTCCATTGTGTGCATTGAATCCAGTTAGGCAGAAGTTTTTCCTGCATAAGATTTCATATCATTCGTTTGCTCCAACAAATATCCAAGTTCTGCTCTTGACGTTTGACCCAGTGAACAGTCTGATTCAACAAAGTCCCTCTCAGGAACTGATCTTCCGTAACTTCCGTCTTATTCGTCAACTACTGCACTCAACGATTCCCGCACTTAGGAACTGATCCATTCAATGACTGCCCTCAACGAATGTTACTTTGAGTGATCCCGCCAGTAAACAGTGACACTCAGCCAACTACTCTTTCAAGTTAGAAAAGTAGTTACAGACTCAAAAATCAAAAACTTGCTTGGAGAAATATTTCGACAGGGTCGCCCTGTCTTCTTTCAGCTAACTGTGATCCTGACAACCGTTCACCCCACACAACAGTCGTCCCACCAGGCCTCGCTGCCACAACAGCAACAGTGAGCTGAGAAGACAGGGCGACCCTGTCGAAATATTCTCCAAGTAAGTTTTGATTCTGAGTCTGTAACTACTTTTCTAATGTCGAATCCAGAATCCAGAAACCTATATTCTACAAACCCCGCTTTGTGTCATTGACCCGACATATAATAGCAATAAGCAACCCCTATCTTGTGCTCTTCATCCACAAATGAGTCTACGTATAGGTGTCCAAGTGTCCCCACGTTCAAACTCTGATCTTACAACCTGACACGTTTTCTAATCCCTCATTTCAAGACGACAAATGTATGTAAAAGTATGTGCCAATAAATACAGGAGATATTTTTTTTTTTCGCACCGAATGCAGTTACCATAATGGTACATAATGCAAAACATTTTTTTTTCAATGCCGGTATCTTTTTAAAGGAGAGGGGTGGGGGGTTGCTTTCTGGCGAGGTACACTAATATCGATATTAACATTAGTGTACATTAATATTGCATTTCTACCCAGAATGGATTATTGTAAATCATCTTTCGTTGTTTGTCAACCAAACTTACACAAACTTCTCCAGCAAGTTTACAATTCCACTGCAAAAACTCATCTTTAAACCACGTACATCTCAGCACCATACACATCTCCTTAAAGGACATAACAGTTTCCTGCTGAACAAAGAATAAGACACACAACCTGTCTCTGCTTCCTTGTTATTTCTGGATTTGCACCTCCATATCTTTCCGAGCTTTTAAACATGCTTGTGTCATAAAAGCCTTTTGCTCTTCCGATGGTGATAGATTTGTTTTATTTCTAGAGTCTAGAATTCTATACTCTAGAATTCATCTAAAAGAAACACAGAAGTAGAATATTCAGCTCTTCTGCTCTTTGACAACGGAACTCTTTGCCTGTCTATGTCCGTCAGAGACCAAAACTCTCATTCTTTAAAAACACACCTATAAACAAATCCTTTCAAGCAATTTATCGTTTGGGGAGAGAAGAAGAAGAAGAAGAAGAAGAAGAAGAAGAAGAAAGAGGAGAACGAGGACGAGGACGAGGACGAGGACGAGGAAGAAGAGAGGAGGAGGAGGAGGAGGAGGAAAAAAGAGAAGAAGAAGAAGAAGAAGAAGAAGAAGAAGAAGAAGAAGAAGAATTGACCCTTGAGGTCAGTGGCTTTCATCTCACAACAGCTGCGAACTAACTGCTTGATGTGAACACCCAGTTTTCGACTGAACGTCTAAATATTTCCTCCTTTTCAGGTCCACTGCTATATCCCTGTACGGTTCTGTTCTTATGGTCCCTTGAATATAAACACTCTCATCTGGAAAACGCGCTCATTCCACATCTGCACTGACTGTGAGAATAGCAGAACACTTCTGAATCACAACTGGTGATCAAATTCCATTTGTACACCAGAACAGAAGTTTCAATTCGTTTTAGTTGTAACTTGCATTTTTTGGTTTAGAAGTTTGATGTACTACTTATTTCGAGAAAGTAACATCACTATATCAGACAAGGGTGTTCCAGAGTCATGTTCTGTCGATGTGGGTCAACGTGTCTGATAGTGGACTTGCGTCGCCTACATCTACATCAGCAGCAGAGGTGTCAAGGCTGTTGACTGTCAACATGTACATTGCATCAGTGACAGATGTGCCGGTATAGTTGCATGACATCACAAACATTTGCATCCGCGACAGGTGGGTCGAAAAGTTCACTACCATCAATAATGCATCAGTGAAGGTATGTCGAGATAGTAATTGACATCACTTACGCGTGCATCAAAAACAGGTGTGTTGCGATAGCTCGTTGTTATCATGCATACATGTGCATCAGTTTCAGGTATGTTCAGATGATTAACTGACGTTACATGGGCTTCAGTGACAGGAGTTTCGAGATAGTGACTGAAGTCATATCCACGTGCATCAGTGAGAATAATGTTGAGATAATTCACTGTCATCTTAGGTGAATCATTAACAGGCGCGTTGATACATTTGGCCGGCACCACAGACACATGTATCAGCAATAGGTGTGTCGACATAGCTGATTGCGCAGTACATGTGAATCAGTGACTAATGTGTTTGAGATACCTCACTAGCAATACATGTATATATCAGTGACAGGTGTGTTTGAGATAGTTAGCTGGAAAAAACATATGCATCAGTGACAGGTCTGTGGACATAGCTGAATGGAAATACATGCGCATCAGTGACTGATGTATTCAGAAAGCTGAGTGGCAAATACATGCACATCAATGACAGATCTATCGAGATAACTCACTGGCAATACATGTGGGTCAGTGACACACGTGTTGAGATTATTAACCAGCATTAAGTGTACCATCGGTGCCAGGTGTACCGAGTTAATTAACTGGCATTAAGTGTGTATTATTGGCAGGTGTGTCGACTGGCATCAGACATACGAAGGTGTCAGATGTGTAGAGACAGGTTGTCTGGCACTGGTTTACATCGGTGACAGGCGTGTCGAGGTACTTGGCTGGCGTTGCAGTGACAGGTATGTCGAGTTAGTTGTCTGGCATCGAAAGTACAACGATGCCAGGTGTGTCAAGAGAGTTGAGCGACATCACAAGAAATGCCCATCAGTGACCGAAGTGTCGAGTCAGTTGACAGACATCAAATGTGCACCTGTGATGGGTGTGTCGAGATAGCTGGCTGGTATTACAGATATATCAATGACAGGTGCGTTGAAATATAGCACTGTCATCATATACATCAGTGATAGGTGTATGGAGATATTTCCCTGGTTCCAAATGTCCACCAGTGACAGGTGCGCGGAGATAGGTGAGTCACATCACAGTTGCATCAATGACAAGTTTGTCAAAATATTTCACTGTCATGACATTGGCATCAGTGACACGTATCTCAAAATAGTATATGACATCACTAACACGTGTAGAATAAACAGGTGTGCTGTTACTGTATATATGTACATCATTGTGTCGGGTATGTTAATAATACAGTCAGCTAGCATCACAAGTGCACACGGTAACAGGTGCGTTTTAGACAATTACTCGCATTACATATGTGCGAATTAGTGACACAGGTGTTTTGAGATAGATCGCTGTTATCACATACATGGGCCTCAACCACACGCGCTTGTCGGAATATTTACTGGCATCACATTTGAATCACTTGACAGGTGTGGTTGAGACGGCTGAGTACAATCACAAACAGGCGCAACACTGAGTGTTGTGTGTAGACACAGCTCACTATAATCACAGAGGCATCAGTGTGACAGGTGAATCGAGACAGTTCTGTGGCATCAGTCACAGACACCTGCATCAATGACGGTGTGGCGAGATTCGGTCACAAAGCACCACGTCTCTGGCATCAGTCACAGACACTGTCTTAGTGACAGTTGTGGCGAGATCTAGTCACAAAGCGCAGTTCTCTGGCATCAGTCACAAACAAGCACCTGCCTCAATGACACGTGTGGCGAGATCTGGTCACAAAGCGCAGTTCTCTGGCATCAGTCGCAAACAAGCACCTGCCTCAAAGACACGTGTGGCGAGATCTGGTCACAAAGCGCAGTTCTCTGGAGTCATTCACAAACAAGCACCTGCCTCAATGACACGTGTGGCGAGATCTGGTCACAAAGCGCAGTTCTCTGGCATCAGTCACAAACAGGCACCTGCCTCAATGACACGTGTGGCGAGATCTGGTCACGCAGTTCTCTGGCACACCTCAAGCACCTGCCTCAATGACCGTGTGGCGAGAGCTGGTCACATGGCACACCTCGCATGTCACCTGGCAGCACCAGTGAAACGTGCAGCGGCATCTCTCCTTCGCCACGTACGTCTCAGACTCGAACCCTCGCCCGCAGCACATCAGCTCGCAGCCATCCATGCCCTGGGAGCTGACGTTGCACTCTCGGCCACGGGTGCCAGGGACCCCCAAGCTGAAGTCCTGGTGGCAGAAGGTGGGCGACGACTGGAAGTACACAAGGTCCCGACGGCCGGGTTTCTTGTGGGCAGGGTTGGCGGGCAGGAAGGCGGGGCCTCTTCTTCTGGGGGACCTCATATTGCCCTCGTTGCCTGCGAAAGAGAATAAAAAAGGTTCGATGAGGTCATTTAGGGTTCTAGAATGGTATTATAACAGAGAGTGAGAGAGAGAGAGAGAGAGAGAGAGAGAGAGAGAGAGAGAGAGAGAGAGAGAGAGAGAGACAGACAGACAGACAGACAGATAGACAGACAGACTGACAGATAGACCGACAGACAGACAGAGAGAGGGAGGGAAGAGAGGAAAGGAAAGGAGACAGACAGACAGACAGACGAACAGACAGGCAGGCAGGCACGCAGACAGACAGAGAGGCAGACAGACAGACAGACAGACGGACAGACAGACAGAAAGAGGGATCGAGAGACAGGCAGACAGAGACAGAGTGTGAGAGAGACAGATATGCAGACAAAAGACAGACATACAGAGAGAGTGAGAGAGAGAGAGAGAGAGAGAGAGAGAGAGAGAGAGAGAGAGAGAGATAGAGAGAGAGACGAGAGAGAGAGAGAGAGAGAGAGAGAGAGAGAGAGAGATGGTGGCAGATACTCAGAAACTGAACTCGCAACTCAGAACGAAGAATGTTAATGTACATTGGCCTAAGGCCACAAGAGGTAATGGGATTATGGAGGACAGAAAGAGACAGAGAGAGTTAGTCAGACAAAACAGGAAAATGATAGCAGGCGACTGGCAGACAGACAGACTAATAAGGAGTAAAGAACTGATTTTAAAAGGGTCATACACATGCATGCAACGTCACAGATCATGAACAAAGTAATGAAGTCTTTCACCTCAAATGCCTAGACTAAACGGTTAATACGAATCAGCAGCAGTACTAACAGGAGCCATACAAACTCTCTTATCAAGACACACTACAACAACAACAGCAACAGGCGCAAAAAACAACAACAACAACAAACAAGAACAACAACAACAACAACAACAACACACACACACACACACACACACACACACACACACACACACACACACACACACACACACGCGCGCGCGCGCACGACAACAACAACAACAACAACACAACACACACACACACACACACACACACACACACACACACACACACACACACACACACACGATGAATACCCTCCCTCCCCGCCCCTCCAAAATTGCCTAAACCGCGTCAATAAAGTATGTTCACAAATGAATCAGCAATTTCAGAGCTTTGTCATGTGGAAACTGACTTGCTATTCTCGTGAGAGAGGGAGGGGGAGGGAGAGAGAGAGTCCGAGAGACAGAGAGAGAGAATGAGAACAGAGAGAGAGAGACAGAGAGAGAGAGAGAACGGGAGACACAGAGAGACAGACAGACAGACAGACAGACACACAGACTGACAGAGAGACAGACAGACAAACAGAGAGAGAGAGAGAGAGGGAGACAGACAGACAGACAGAGACAGTAGATAGACAATCAGAGAGAGTGAGACAGACAGACAGAGACAGTAGATAGACAATCAGAGAGAGAGGGAGACAGACACGAGAGAGAGAGAGAGAGAGAGAGAGAGAGAGAGAGAGAGGGACAGGGGACAGACAGACAGACACAGAGACAGACACAGAGACAGACACAGAGACAGAGAGCAGCATCTTAACATCTATCAAGTAAAACTCCAAATATCAGGATCCATAAGCCCGGATTATCTTTTTTGCTGTTTCAGGTTTTCAGGTGCCATTCTTCATCAGAACAGCGTGTTCTCTCCCTTTGCTTTAGCCGCCAAGCAATTAATTAGTCATCCATAGAACTGCAGCTTAGGTTTTGAGGCCCAGGGGGCAATCAGTAAATTTAGAACGGCATGACAAGAAGGAAACTCATGTCCCTCATGTATGTGTCACAAGAATTTTAGAAAATAACAATAAAACGCATATTTCCCTAAACATGTATTAGGAATATGGCCGGACATCAACAAAAAGATGTGTGTGTGTGTGTGTGTGTGTGTGTGTGTGTGTGTGTGTGTGTGTGTGTGTGTGTGTGTGTGTGTGTGTGTGTGCGCGAGAGAGAGAGAGAGAGAGAGAGAGAGAGAGAGAGAGAGACGTACTCTATAAAATGGTAGTCCACGTGACAATAACAAAGAAGTACACTCCAGACTTCCACAAAATGACTTCGTATGAACGTAGTAATTATTTCCCTCCTGTTCCAAGTCTTCTATCTGTTCTCCAACACACACACACACACACACACACACACACACACACACACACACACACACACACACACACACACACACAAGGAAAACACAGCATGCACACACACACATACGCACGCGCGCGCTCGCGCTTGCACAACACACACACACACACACACACACACATACATACATACATAACCCATACATACACATAGACGCAGGCACACGCTCGCGCGCCTCGCGCGCGCACGCACGCGCGCACGCACACACACACACACACACACACACACACACACACACACACACACACACACACACACACACACGCACACACACACAACATCTCTATCGCCAGCTCGGCCCTGAGGGAGTCTTTACGGATAGCATCACGGATCGCGTGGCAGTGAGATAACGACTGATACAGTTTCTTCTCCCCTCCGCCTTCACTCGGACTCCACCAAGGATGCAAAGTGGGCAGGATCAGTGTTCTTGCTTTCCACTCACACCGGAGCCCACACTGCGCATATTGACGGTCTTCACCACTTCCTGTTAGTCTGACTGGCCACCCGCCACAATTAGGATTTCGCACCAAATTGCTATATAATCTATGTAAGCATTTTAAGGCCAAGCATAAGTTTGAACCAGCATTTGATGTTAAACTGATAACTGATCTAAAGAACACACACACACACACACACACACACACACACACACACACACACACACACACACCACCACCACCACCACCACCACCACCACCCACCAATTTTTTTTTTCTTTTTTAATTTCCGCCGATGCCATCATTCACAGTTTCAAATCAGCTGACGTCATATTTCTGGCCCTAGCACTCTCACCCGTGACCCTATGTGCGTGCCAGACGGTCCTCTCCCCCCCTCCCCCCACCCCCCGCCCCCCGCCCCTTTCCCGCCAATCCCATTCCTTTGATTTTAATCTGTAGCTTGGAACCACCTGGCTTGCGCCTTTACAACCATATAAAAGAAGAGGAAGAGGCTCAACTTTCGAACACATTAAATATTCTCAAAACAATCTCATTGCGCAAGTCTATGAATACTCGACTCTTCAATTAAGCAAGCCTTGGCGCATTAATTTTGGTGTGTGCAGCCACTGGGTCTCTGTCTCTCTTCCGTTGGCTGTTTGTCTGCCTCACTTCGCTGCTGATAGTGTCAAATTATCAATGAAGCATACACACAGCAGATTCGCGTTGAAATTGAAACGAGCACCATTTTAAAAAAAAAAAAAATAATTAAAAAAAAAAAAGAAAAAAAAAAAAAAAAAAAGAAAAGAAAAAAAAAAAAAAAACCTCAAAACGTAAAAAATCAACACACTACGAAACAAACATAAAGCGACTCGACCTATTTGGTCTCTTCAAGCCCAACAATCGACATTTAAGAAGGAAAAAAATAAATAAGAAAAAAAAAAACACACACATAACGCGTTTCGGCCTATTTGGTCATCTTCAGGCAAGACAAATTGACATTCAAGGTAATGATAACGAAAACCGAACAGACAGTCACTTATCTTCTGGGTGCAAAACGGCTACAGATCGGAATTGAACTAGGTACAAGAGGGCTACGGAATGGAACCGAGGCTGAAGCGTAGACAAACCATTTGTCTCCCCTTCAGCCTCGGATTTCATTCCTTAGCCTTACTGCACCCAGTTTGAAGAGATAAGTGACTGTTCGCCCTTCGTTTTCGTTACTTTGAATGTAATTTGTATTGCCTGAAGAAAACCAGATAGGTGGAAATGCTCTGTGTGTGTGTGTGTGTGTGTGTGTGTGTGTGTGTGTGTGTGTGTGTGTGTGTGTGTGTGTGTGTGTGTGTGTCCGTGCGTGTGTGTGCGTGCGTCCGTGCATGTGTGTGTGTGTGTGTGTGTGTGTGTGTGTGTGTGATTTTATTTCCGTTTTTTGACGGCACAGTAATTTGTCTATGCTGTTGTCACACACACACACGATAATTTGCGCGCAGGACGCATACTGCGTGTAGGCAGTAGACCGACCGCGCTGCGAACAAACCGGACTCCGACAGAGAGAGAGAGAGAGAGAGAGAGAGAGAGAGAGAGAGAGAGAGTGATGCCAATCATGACTCCTTTAACACCTTTAGTTCCACCGACTCTGGTGATCTTACAGACCCTGAGGGAACCATCCTGGTGAGCAGCGTGTCTCTACAGCGGGACAGCTGACACTATCAAGACACTGAAATCCGCTGTCATCTGTGTGTCCACGTGTCCTTAAGCTGTCGGCAGCCTGAGGTCAAGAAGGGACAAGACTGATGGTCACTAAAACGGACAGAGGAGTATGGTGGTTAGATGGGGATTGCTGGTCGTTGGGGATCCATGAGGAGCCTCTATCGATCATATGGCGTTTCTACGTGAGGTATATCGTCAGCGAGACAAAATGTCATTCGTGACGTCTAGTCTTCGAAGACAACATAGTTCTTGCAGCATCAAAGATTTGAGGTGATGATCATCATGTAAAATGTTGAATCCGAACCTAGGTTCCCTCCCCGCGCACCCTCCCCATCTCTGTCTGTCTGTCTGTCTGTCTGTCTCTGTCTGTCTGTCTCTCTCTCTCTCGGTCTCTCTCTCTCTCTCTCTCTCTCTCTCTTCGGTAAGGGGAAATGGGAAGAAATTGCAGAGAGGGGAAAGGAAAAGAAAGCACAAGGAAGGGGATATGGTGGGAGTGGGGGTTGGAGGCTTACGGAGCAAGACAGGATAGATGTAAAGAAAGTGCCAGGAAACGAAAGTGGGACGACAACACTGGAAAGGGGAGATGTGAAACAAAGGGCTACTGAGGAGAAATGGGAAGAAAGTGCTAGAAATGATAATGGGAAGAATGCTTAAAAAAAAAAAAAAAAAAAAGGGGGGGGGGGGGGAGGAGGAGGAAAGTGGCAGTGAGGGGTAATGGAAAGAAGGTGCCAGAAAGACGAAATGAAAAAAAAAAAAAAAACCGCCGAAAAGAGAAAACATCTGAAGAAAGCACACCCGAGAAGAAAATGGGAAGCGAGTGTAAGAGAAAGAAAATGGGAAGAAAGTACTAAACAGAAAAATCGAAAAGCAATGCCAGAATATGTAAAGGGGAAGCAAGTACCAAGAGAAGAAGTAGGAAGAAAAAGGCCAGAGAGGGGAAACGAGAAGCAAGTGGCAGAGAGAGGGGTGTGTGTGCGTGTGTGTGTGTGTGTGTGGGGGGGGGGGGGGGGGGGGGGGGGGGGGGGGGGGGGGGGGATATGGAAAGAGAGTGCCAGAAAGGGAAAATTGGAAGTAAATGTCAGCAAAGGGAAATGGATAGGAGCAAGGGAAGCCGGAAGAGGAAATTTTCAACAGGGTAATCGACTAGAAAGTATTAGATACATAACTGGGAAACTTCCAGGAAAGAGAAATGGGAATAAAATGCTTGAGAGCGAAAATGAGAAGAAAGTGCTAGAAAGAGGAAATGAGAAGAAAAAGTGCTACAGAGGGGAAATGAGAAAAAAGTGCTAGAATGTGGAAAAAATGAGAAGAAAGTGCTAGAATGGGGAAATGAGAAGAAAGTGCTAGAGAGGGAAAACGAGGAGAAAGTGCTAATAAGGGGAAATGAGAAGAAAGTGCTACAGAGGGGAAATGAGAAGAAAGTGCTAGAGGTGGGAAATGAGAAGAAAATTCTAAAGCGGGGAAAATGAGAAGAAAGTGCTAGAGAGGGGAAATGAGAAGAAAGTGCTGCTAGAGAGGGAAAATGAGAAGAAAGTGTTAGAGAGGGGAAATGAGAAGAAAGTGCTAGAGAGGGGAAATGAGAAGAAAGTGCTAGAGAGCGGAAATAAGAAGAAAGTGCAAGAGAAGGGAAATGAGAAGAAAGTGCTAGGGAGGGAAAAAGAAGAAAGCGCTAGATAGGGAAAATGAGAACAAAGCGAAGCGCTAGACAGGGGAAATGAGAAGAAAGTGCTAGAGTGGGGAAATGAGAAGAAAGTGCTTGAGAATGGAAATGAGAAGAAAAAATGCTAGAGTGTGAAAATGAGAAGAAAGTGCTTGAGATGGGAATGAGAACAAAGCGCTAGAGAGGGGAAATGAGAACAAAACGCTAGAGAGGGAAAATGAGAACAAAGCGAAGGCAGGTCAATGTTCAGAGCTGGACTGACTTTGTGCAGCAATTAGTTCCGAAGTAAGGCGACTGCAGGCTGGAATTTGAAACAAACTTAAAAAAAAAATTACTATTCCGCCGAACGAAAGAAAAAAAAAAAAAAAACATTTTGAAGACAAACGCGACACGTTTCGACTTCTTCGGCCTTTTTCAGGCAAGACATACAACATTCAAAACAACGAAAACAAAGACGGAACAATGGCTTATCTCCCTCAAACTGGGCGCAAAAATATGATTTGTCGTTCTTCGTTGTCATTGTCTTGAATGTTATTCGTCTTGCGTGAAGAAGACCAAAGAGGTCAAAACACGGTCGTGTTTGTTTGTTTTCTAATTTGTTTGTTTCCTTCGTTCGGCGGAGTAGTAAATTTCATCTTAAATTTGGTGCAGCGTTCAGCAGCAGTCGGTCAGAAAAACACTTGATTTTTCGCGAAGGTGGGTACACTTGATTCCAAAGAGTCTGGTTATGCCATGCACTCATACACTGATTGTACTTCTCCAAGACACTGTTAATGGTCGGCGACGGGAGGGGGGGGGGGGGGGGGGTGAGTGCGGATGGGGAACGAGTTGAAGAAAGGAAAGGAGCCGTGGGGGGGGGGGGGGGGGGGGGGGCGGGGGCGGGGGGGGGGGGGGGGGGGAGAGATGACGCGCTGTGAATTTGAATTTTCACGACACTCAGGTTGTGTTGTTTCTGCACAAAGTTTGAGGTGGCAGATGACGGGGACAAAAGGAGGAACGCTAGCGAGGGAGTTAGGGAGGGAGGAAATATCCTTACGGTCTTTGTTAATTATGGTAGAAGGTTCTACTTTCAGAAAAAAAAAAAAAAATCAGATTTTAGGTACCTTTCTCTTTCTCCTGCCTCTTCCATCATCAGCCATAGAAAAAGACACATACATGTGCGAAGAGAAAAACAGAGAGAGAGAGAGAGAGAGAGACAGACAGACGCGCGCGCGCGCGCGCACACACACACACACACACACACACACACACACACACACACACACACACACACGCCCCCCCCCCCCCCCCACCCCCACACACACACACACACACACACACACACACACACACACATATACATATATATATATATATATATATATATATATATATATATATATATATATATATATATATATATATAAGAGAGAGAGAGAGAGAGAGAGAGAGAGAGAGAGAGAGAGAGAGACAGACAGACAGACACACAGACACACAGACACACAGAAAGAGGCAGAGACAAGAGACAGACCGAGATAAGACAAAGAAACACACAGACAGACACACAGATACAGAGTGACTGACAGAGACTGACCTGGGAGGACTCGGGTGGCCCCATCATAGCGGTCCTTCAGGCTGTGGCCGACCTGTCGGAAGGAAGGGAGCCTCATCCAGCACGTCTTGATGGTGCAGCTGCCCGACATCCCGTGACACTTGCACTCCTTCCGCATCCCTTCTTCACGTGCTGCACGGGCGCGTGGGTGGCACACGCATGGACAGACACACACAGACACACACAGACACACACACACACACACACACACACACACACACACACACACACACACACACACACACACACACACACACACACACACACATACACACGCATGTACAACACACACACAAACACACACACACAACACACACACACACACACACACACACACACACACACACACACACACACACACACACACACACATCTAAGATCTAAGATCCAAGCAACAAATTACAAAAAGAAAACAAACAGGGAAATTGTATTCACTGCTCAAGGTATGTACAACCAATAAGCTGGTTTTGAGGCAAGGAGCCAGGCTGGTAAGTAAGTCCATATGCAGTAACTCAAACTAAAGCAAATCTCAAATCAGCCAAACAAACTCACTCACCCATTTAAACCCAAACCAAACTAAACTGAGACAAATGAAAGCAAACACATTTAAACCAAACCAAACTAAACCTGACTAAACCTAACTGATCCAAATCATTCCAAACCAAATCGACTAAACTAAACCAAGCTAAACCAATTTCAACCAAACCAATTTCAACCAAACTGTGTTATACCAAAGCAAATTAAATCAGTTCAAAACGAGACTGAGAAGTAACCATACCAACCCGACAAAACCGGGCTCATACAAACCAAACCAATTTGAACCAACCTGAACCAAGGCAAACCAAACTAAACCAATGCGAACCAAACCAACCAAATCAAAGCAAATCAAACCAGATCAAACCAAAATCAACAATCCAAGCCAAAACCAGTTCCCTCATCCAAACCGAACAACTTAAAAGAAAACAAATCCAAACCAAATAGTAAACCAAACCGCACTCCAAATCACACGAAGCCAGTCCATCCCTAACAAAACCAGCCACTTCGCATCAAACCAAGCAAAAAAAAGACAGTCTAAATTTTACCAACCTGACCCAACTCCAACCAGACCTAGCTAATCCAAACCACACCAAACTACAACCGGAAATCAAACGAAATGAAGTTACACCTAATGAATGTAATCAAACCATTGTATTTACAGCAAAACCAGCGCGATCCAAATCTGACCCACCCCAAATGCCACCATTTCCAAAAATGTGTGAAACAAACAAACGAAACGAGCTAACAGTCGGGGGCCGAAATAGGTCAGTGGTAGAGCGCCGGACTCGTAATCTTGGGGTTGCGGGTTCGAATCTCCGCCGGGCCGTTTCGGTAAGGAGGATTTTTCCCTCGGAGTTAACATTGGTTCTGACTCCACCTCCAATACAGTCCTTCGAATGAGACTATAAACCGAGGTTCCGTGTGTGAACGCACACACAAACATCTTGCACACACATAAAATCCCATCACCAACTTTCGGAAGAGAAGGCCAGTTTGGCCGTTGGTATGGATGACACGTTACATAGCGTGCACCTTCCCCGAAGACGGAGTATGGCTGCCTTAATGGCAGGATAAAAAAAAAACAGTCATACACACACAACTCCACTCCCTTTGTTGGGCAGATGGGTTTTATACTTGCCTGTCTATACAGGGAGTGTCCGCAAGGAGAACCAGCCTGCGTACGCAGAAGAAGTAGAACGAGCTAACAGTGGGGTTAGCCGTCTATCATATAATTGTTGTGATCAACTTGTTAACTTACAGCTGATCTGACCAGTGGCATGAACGAACGAACTCACTCTACAATAAAGCTTTCACCGTGAGCAACTGGTTAACTGTACTTAACTCATTCTCCCCATGCACACACTCTTACCCCTACTCATACGCAAAAATCTGCAGTACGCAAACCGTAGTTTCTGGTGACAGACGAAAATAAACTGTTCACAGCAGATGGGCAGGACAGTCAGACGGACGGAGAGACAGAAAGAAGTATCAGGACGGAGAGACAGAAAGAAGTATCAGGTTGAGGAAGAAAGAGACAGAGACAGACAGACAGAACAGACAGACAGACAGAGAGAAAACAAAAAGAGGCAGAGAGAGAGACAGACAGACAGACAGACAGAGAGTCACAGAGAGAGAGAAAAAAAGAGAGACAAAGAGAGACGGAGACAGAGAGAGACAGAGACAGAGGTAAACAGACAGAGACAATAAGGAAGAGACAGACAGACAGATAGATCTTGAGACAGACAGACAGATAGATCTTGAGACAGACATAGAGATAGACAGATAGACAGACTGAATGATAGATATAGACTGACGAATAAATACACCAGTAGACAAAGAGACAGAGATAGGTAGACCTACACACTGACAAAAAGACAGACAGACATGCGGACAGACAAACAGACAGACCGATAGATAAACGGACAGACAGACAGACCAAGAGACATACAGAGAGACAGACAGAGAGAGAAAGACAAACAGACAGAGAGACAGACAGAGAGGAAGACAGACAGACAGATTGACAGGTTTATGACGGCAGGAGGTGAGGACCTCCCCGGCACTGCCTCAGGCGTACAGTACTTTTTCTCTTACTGTAACGCTTCATGAAACATGGGCTGTTGCACACACACACACACACACGCGCGCGCGCGCGCGCGCGCGCGCGCGCGCACACAAACACACACACACACACACACACACACACACACACACACACACAGAGAGAGAGAGAGAGAGAGAGAGAGAGAGAGAGAGAGAGAGAGAGAGAGGAGAGAGAGAGAGAGAGATGTTTCTTTCATGGGAAGGAGGGGGATGGCAGGCGGACGAAGGGGGGAGGGGGGAGAGAGAGAGTGAGAGAGAGAGAGAGAGACAGACAGACAGACAGACAGGCGATCGTGTGGACAAAGGCTACGTGTGTTCATTGACCTTTTATTTAGTGCTGTGTTCAGGAATGTTGTATGACTGATGAGGTTTGTTGGCTGTTTGATCGGATGACTGACTGGAATCTCTCTCTCTCTCTCTCTCTCTCTCTCTCTCTCTCTCTCTCTCTCTCTCTCTTTCAAAGACCTCTTTGTTAATCACAATCAAATATGAATGTGTATACGTTTCTCTGTCTGTCTGTCTGTCTGTCTGTCTGTCTCTCTGTCTCTCACACACACACACACACACACACACACACACATACACACACACACACACACACACACACACACAGTGGTTGGCGTCGTGGACGCTCGGTTGAGAGATCGTGGGTTCGATTCCCATCATAACCATTTATATTTGTGGGATTTTTTTTTTGGCTCATGACCGGCTCCAACCCAGAGCTGAGTTTTGCTATGGAATCAACTGGGAAGACTAGAACTACAGAGTCGAAATTCACCCTCTTGTAGAATGCGTTTCTGAGAGTGTGTTATTCAAATGTCCTGACCAGCACTACAAGGATCTGTAATTCTCGGTCCTGGTTGACGCCGGTTTATGTTACGAAAGTAAGGGTCTTGTACAGCCCTGTCATGTAGTCTTCAGACTAGACTGGCACAACCCAATATCATCTTCTTCATACTCATTCCCATCGATCGGCATAGACAAAGTCTGTGGTCCTTCATACCCTGTTCTCATGATGACCTCACTGTCGGTTTCCGCTCTGTATATGCCGTTGGCGATTTCGTGTCAAGGTCACCGGTTTCGGCGAGTTCGTGGAGATCATCGTTAGGAGGAGATCGTTGCGCCTTTTGGAGGGGAGGTTCAGTCACGCTGTCTCCGCGACTAAGCCAGTCCAGTAGTTAGGGGTTTTAGCAGGTGGTGTACTGAGCGTTTTGAATCAGAACAGGCACCACTGAACACCACCGAAGTAACTCGAAAGCAGTGCAGTGACTTCTCTGATTGGTGGCCTCATGACCACGTGATCGGTGTGTGACTGTGGATTGGAAGCCAGCATGAGCGGCGTGACGGTAATGCCTTTAGCGTGGCACACAACTATCACCTATCACCTATCCAGGGTTTTTTAAAGATCGTTGGGGCGCCACAGAAGACTTCACAACTAAACTGTGCACAAAAAGAAACGCATATTTTTATTTCAGTCATTTCATGCGTCATTTAGCATTCAAATATTACAAGCACAGAAGAAATACGACATCAATCTACTGTTATCTCTCTTCATTATGTCTGACGATTCAAACTGGACAGAGTTCCCTGCTACACGGGGCATGTTTCTGTCAACATTTTCCTTAATATTTTCAGCGAAAAAAAAATATAGCTAGCTCCTCCGCTCCTCCCGGTTCTCAAAGGCTCCTAGGCAGAGGATGAGTGTGAGGCCAGTCCATTCACTGTTGCTGTCCTCCCATGTCCTTTCTCTGTCCTCCTCTCTCATTCCGCCTGCTTGCACTGTTCCTCGTAGAATGATTTTGGCAAGTCTCTTGTTCATCTTGATACATGACCATACTGTCTCATTTTCCTTTCTTTTCACTGTGGACAACAAGTCTTCGTATGGTCCAGTGGCTTTGCCTTACTCTGGTCTGAACCTCCAAAACTATGACATGTAAAACCTCGATCTCTTCCTTTTTCCTGGCATCGTTTTTTTTTTTTTCACCAGTCATGACTAGGTGAATATTACCTTTCTAGTTTCCTTCCCCCCTCCCCCCAAGTCTCTCTCCTAACCTCGGGGAAAAAAATCACAATACAGTCCTGTCCTTGAGGCAGATTGTGCGTTGTGGATATTTGTAAGCATTACATTTTAGTCATAAAAACCTGCTTGCTTCATTCTTAGTTACCCTACCCCCCTTTGCCCTTCATTCTCCCTTTTCGTAATTCCTGTGGTGTGTGATCATTCACGCGTGAGTCGAAAAAGGCAATTTGTCCTTCATCTATCTATCTATCTATCTATCTATCTATCTATCTCTATCTATCTATCTATCTATCTATCTATCTATCTATCTATCTATCTATCTATCTTCTATCTTCTTCTTCTTCTTCTTCTTCTTCTTCTTCGTCGTCGTCGTCGTCGTCGTCGTCGTCGTTCGTTCTTCTTCTTCTTCTTCTTCTTCTTCTATATACAGTCTAAGACACTCTAAACGAAACATGCTGGAATCAGCTGACTAGATGATGAAATTTCAACCGCAGGGACAACAAAGAAGCTGTACATTCTGCAGTGTCTTCAGCCCGAAAGGCTCTTACGAATTCTACATTTTGTGGATAAAAAGGGTCTGTTTAGGCTTCTCTCTCTCTCTCTCTCTCTCTCTCTCTCTCTCTCTCTCTCTGAAACACACACATCACATACCCCCCCCCCCCCCCCCCCCCACGCACCACTCTTCCAGCACGGTTGTTGTGCAGGTTCATCAGGTACCGGAAGTCTCGCCCTCTCTCCACCACGTCCACGAAGCGGCGAGAAAACCGGTTTCCGAAGCGGATGTTGTCGCTGCAGCCGCTCCACTCCCAGTCCAACTCGCCGCCCGGCGTCCGTTCCCTATGGCGGTAATCGCAGTTGCACGTGTGAAGCGTGCCTTCGCTGCAAGCACGTGCTACCGCGTGCGTCACTGCCGCACTAGCGATGGCGTAGATGAATGCTGTCTCTCTGGTTCCTGCCGAACACAATTATTGGAAGGAAAATATGAAAAAAGGAAAAGGGAAAGGAGGAAGAGAAGTAGAAGGAGGAGGGGGGGGGGGAAAAAGGGATGATAAAGAGAGAGAGACGGGGCAGAGGAGGAAAAGAAGAAGGAGGAAAAGGATCAGAAAGAGGAATAGGAGGAAGAGAAGAAGAGGGTGGAAAATGATGAGCAAATGGAAAGAGAAGAAGAAAGAGGAGAAAGATAAAAAAAAAAATGAGCGTAAGATGGCGAAATATAGAAGAAGGAAGAGAAGGAATAGAGGAAGGAGGAAGGAGAAGCAGAAGGAGTAGAACAAGGAGGAATAGAAAAAAAAACGAGAAGGAGGAAGAGGAGAAAGAAGAAGAAGAAAGAAGAAGAAGAAGAAGAAGAAGAAAAGAAGAAGAAGAAGAAGAAGAATAGGAGGTGGGGGGAGGAGGAGGAGGAGGAGGAGGAGGTGGAAGAAGAAGAAGAAGAACAAGAAGAAGAAGAAGAACAACAACAACAACAACAACAACAACAACAAGAGAAGGAGGGAGGAGGAGGAGGAGAAGAAGAAGAAGAAGAAGAAGAAGAGGGGGAGGAGGAGGAGATGATGATGATGATGATGATGATGATGATGATGATGATGATGATGATGATGATGATGATGATTTCAAAGAAGTAAAGAAAAAAAAAAAAAAACATAATTACAAGGCAAGAAAAAATACATAATTACAAGACAATCAGGACACAGGGGAACACAACATAAAACAAGATGCAAAGCATATAAACGTACTCCCAGTTTGTCCTGAATACGCGTGAGATATTCCATAAGGAGGAAAAAACAGTCTTGGGCTGGTGTAACTGTTAGTAATGGCTATTCTGGTAAACATTGGCCATCATCTGTGACATATAATGAACATACTTACAAATTTTCAGAAAGATCGGCCAAGTACTTTCTGAGATTTTCCATAAAAAAAGAAAACCATTATGGGCCGTTACTAACGGCTATAACGGTAAACTTAAACATCAGGCATCATCCGTGACCCAAAATGATCATACCTACAAATTTTCAGAAATATCGGTCACATACTTTCTAAGATATTCTATAAAAGAGAACAACCGTTATGGGCCATTATAGTCGTTAGTAACGACTACAGCGGTAAAATAAGTCATCGGGCATCATCCCGGACCCATAATGAACATACCTACAAATTTTCAGAAAGATCAGCCAAGTACTTTCTGAGATATTCCATAAAGAAGAAAAACCGTTATGGACCGTTATAGCCGTTAGAAACGGATATAGCGGTAAACTAAAACGTCGGACATCATCCGTCGCCCATAATGAACAAACCTACTAATTATCAGAAAGATCGGCCCAGTGCTTTCTGAGATATTCCATGAAGAAGAAAAAACAATTATGGGCCATTACAGCCGTTAGTAACTGCTATAACGGTAAACTGAAACATCGGGCCTCATCCGGGATCGATAATGAACATACCTGCTAATTTTCACAAAGATCGGTCAAGTACTTTCTGAGATATTCCATAAAGAATAAAAACCGTTACAGGCCGTTACAGCCGCTAGTAACGGCTATAACGGAAAACTGAAAAAACATCGGGCATCATCCGTGACCCTAAGGAACATACCTACAAATTTTCAGAAAGATCGACCTAGTAGTTTTGTCTGGAGCGAGTGGAACACACTTTGACCCACGGACGGACGGACGGACGGACAGACGGACACACACACACACACACACACACACACACACACACACACACACACACACACAGAGAGAGAGAGAGAGAGAGAGAGAGAGAGAGAGAGAGAGAGAGCATTTCTTCGTTCCCATTCTGAGGTACTTCCTTTTTTTTATAAGAACAGGGAGTACAAAAGCACCACTGTCGGGCAAAGTGAAACTGGTAACGTCAACGGAAAAGGAAATGTACATCACTTCAGAAATAAACAGAAGGAGAATAAGATCTTCGCCTTTGACTATAGAGAGTTTCATTGCGCAGACTGAAGACATCCACAACTTCCTGTTGACATGCTTGGCTCTCTGTCGCTGATTGAAGGCATCCACAACTTCCTGTCCATACGCTTGGCTCTCTGTCGCAGACTGAAGGCAACCACAACTTCCTGTTACTATGCTTGGCTCTCTGTCGCGGGTTGAAGGCATCCACAACTTCCTGTTACTATGCTTGGCTCTCTGCTTCTTGTTCGAGGGTTGGCTGTTCATCACAGTTCGTCTCTCACAGTCTCAAAATGTTGAGGTTAAAGCGCACACAGGTGGTTCGCGCGCAGACAATTACTGCGTTCAGACAGCAGGCGAACAACGATATGCGGGCACTTGGTTACCTGAGCGTGCAGCTCAGACATTTGAATACAGTATTCTTTCATGGCACATGGTAGCTGTAATGGTGGAAAGTGTTTAATGAATTGTGCAAAGAAGTTACTTATCGTGTCCCATGATCAATTGCAAAGATTCTCTCTCTCTCTCTCTCTCTCTCTCTCTCTCTCTCTCTCTCTCTCTCTCTCTCTCTCAACGGTGAGGTCTCTACTGCTTTGTTGACAAGGCTGTGTGGCCTTGACCCCTTCCTCACCCCATAAGCCAGCTGATAGGGTATATGTCACAGTGTATGACAGACGGACCGACTGACTGACTGTCTTCTAGCCTGACGTATAATGTAGTGACTGGCCATTTACCGTGGGGGTCACCCCCGTCCACATAAATCGGAACTCTAGTCCGATCAGATACTCTTTCGTCAGCATAATACTAAGAGACTGGTGGGACTTTCTTCAGAGAGAGAGAGAGAGAGAGAGAGAGAGAGAGAGAGAGAGAGATGCGTCCCATTGCTCTTCTTCGGGGTGCTATACAATGTTCTCTCCCCTTTTTTCTTCACTTCATCTGTGAAAATATGATTCGACCCTATTCGATTGCCTTTGCTCTAGAGACTCTAGCTGTGAGGAAGGAATGTGTGAGTGGGGAACGGGGGACTGGGGGGGGGGGGGGGGGGGGGGGTATTAGCTTAACCGGTAGATAACTGGACACTTGATCTTGGTGATCCTGCGGGTTTAGGATTCGAATTTCCGCTGGTCCGTTTCGGTGTATTGATATTTTCCCTTGGAGTTAACTTTGATTCTGACTCCGTTTCTAAAAAAAAAAAATATAACAATCATAATAATCTTTGGAATGAGACTA
>JADBJO010000244.1:792500-805000 GCA_016801955.1 Conus betulinus | reverse complement strand
CAGCTTAATATAGCGTAGCGAAGTCTGACCCCGTTACAGGAAGTGGTTGCCTAATATAGCATGCGGTAGCCTATCCTGCATTGCACCTAATAGCTAATACAAACACCGATACCTAACATAATATAGCATGAGATAATCTAACCTACACTGTGACAGCCAAACATGGTACAGTACATGATACTTGACATAGTACACGATATTCTGACATAACATGTGATAGCGTATCTCAACAAAATACAGAAACAAAGCCTATGATAACCTAATGTAGCGCATAATATAGTCTGACCTAACATTTGGTAGACTGACATAGCATATCATATGCTTACAAGGACAAGAAAGCCTAATATAGCGATGTACATGATCGCACACGATAGCCTGATATGGTACACGAAAGTCCGTAATAGTACGTGATAGCCAAACATTGCACATGATAGCGTAACACAGCAAGTAGCAAACGATCGTGTTACATTGTATATTTATGATGATCAACGTTTTCACAGGACAGACTTGGCATAGCATAGTACACGACAGTCCTATCATAGCAGTGTACATGATAGCCTCTCATAGCAGAGTACATGGTAGCCTAATATATAGCACATGATGGCCTAATATAGCATATGCTAGCCTCACATTGTGCAGGATAGTTCAACAACATAACGTAAACATGAAAACATAATACGGCGGATGACATCATAAGACAGTGTCAGATATACAGCATAGCAAAGAATAACACAGGGCATTACAGGGGTTGGAAAGCATAGAATAACATACGTTGTGTGAACTTGCATGGTGTACCACGGATGAATTCCCATTCATAGAGACACAGGTATATGACACAGGGGATACCACGGATGAATTCCCATGCATAGAGACGCAGGTATATGACACGGGGGATACCACGGATGAATTCCCATGCATAGAGACGCCGATATATGACAGTGAGGGGGTACCACGGATGAATTCCCATGCATAGAGACGCAGGTATATGACACAGGGGGATACCACGGATGAATTCCCATGCACAGAGACGCAGGTATATGACAGTAAGGGGATACTACGGGTGAATTCCCATGCATCGAGACGCAGGTATATGACACAGGGATACCACGGATGAATTCCATGCACAGAGATGCAGGTATATGACACAGGGGATACTACGGGTGAATTCCCATGCATAGAGACGCAGGTATATGACAGGGATACCACGGATGAATTCCTATGCACAGAGACGCAGGGTATATGAACTGAGGGAATTCCAAATAATGAATTCCTGTGCATAGAGACGCAGGTACATGACAGTGAGTGGATACCACATTATGAGTTCCCATGCATAGAGACGCAGGTATATGACACAGGGGGGATACCACGGATGAATTCCCATGCATAGAGAAACGCAGGTATATGACAGTGACGGGGTACCACGGATGAATTCCTATGCACAGAGACGCAGGTATATGACACTGAGGGAATTCCAAATGATGAATTCCCATGTATAGAGACGCAGGTATATGACACTGAGGGAATTCCAAATGATGAATTCCCATGCATAGAGACGCAGGTATATGACACTGAAGGGATACCAAACGATGAATTCCCACGAACAGAGACGCAGGTACATGACAGTGAAGGGATACCACGGATGAATTCCTATACATAGAGACGCAGGTATATGACACTGAGGGAATTCCAAATGATGAATTCCCATGCGTACAGACGCAGGTTTACGACAGTGAAGGGACGCAAAGAGAAACAAAATTATGATGACGCTTCAAATTTCATTTTACTAATCCCCTACTGATGGGCGAATTGGGAAGTACTGTTTTCTGCCTTGTTTGTTAGTTAGTTTGTGAGTTGTTTTGTTTGTTGTTTGCTTGCTTGCTTGCTTTTGTCTGTAACTTTTGACATCTGGAGAGAGACATCTTTGTTAAAAATTTATTTGTTTTTTAAATGGGTTATTATTTGGGATTTTTGTTTTCTTTTTGCGCTGTTTTGTGTTTTATTCATATTTTGGGCTCCATTTGCCGTAACACTTCAGTCTTTTTCAATCATCTTGGTATTGTCATATTTTTGGTTATTAAGGATGGTGTTAGTATTATGGACATTATCATCGTTATTGCTGCTGCTATTATTACCAACGATGTAGTAGATGTGGTCGTCATAGTATTATTATCATTATCGTTTTCTTTTCTTCTTCTGCGTACGCAGGTTGATACTCCTGCAGACCTCCCTATAGACAAAGTATTAATCCCATCTACCTAACAAAGGGAGTGGATTTTTGTGTGCGTAACCGTTTTTTTTTTAATCCCGCCGTTAAGGCAGTCATACTCGATCTTCAGAGATTATCATTATCATTATGATAATTATTATTATTGTTTTATCATTAAATCTTACTATTTTTTACTTTTATTTATCATCATCATCATCATCATCATCATCATCATCATCATCATTATTACTGTTATTAATTTATTACTATCATCATTTCTATTCTTGTTCTTTTTATTATCATTTATATCATCATTGTTTTTTATTAATACTATTATTACTATTATCATTATCAGCAGCAGCAGTATGATTGTTATTACTGTTGTTGTTGTTGTTGTTGTTGTCGTCGTCATCGCTCTTATCAGTGTCGTTATACTTATCGTTATCATTAACACCACACACACACAGACACACACAGAGACACAGACACACACACAGACACACACAGAGAGAGAGAGAGAGAGAGACAGACAGACAGACAGACAGACAGAGAGACAGAGACAGATACAGAGAAGAGAGAAAGAGAGACAGATAGAAGAAGAGACAGAGAACAAGACACAGACAGACAGACACAGACAACAGACAGACAGATAGAGAGAAAGAGAGATGAAGAGGGCACATGATGGCACAACATCTCAAGAAAAAAGAAAAACCAGCAGCCAAGGAAAATATTCTGAACCCCCACTTGAGCTTATTTGAACGTCTGATTGACTCCATCTTTGCTACACTAATTCGTTCAAAGGAAGACATCTGTTGATACAAATTATACACAGCACATCTCTCTCTCTCTCTCTCTCTCTCTCTCTCTCTCTCTCTCTCCTCTCTCTCTCTCTCTCTCTCTCTCTCTGACACTTTGACACTTTGAACGTCTGATTGACTCCATCTTTGCAACACTAATTCGTCCAAAGGAAGACACTCTGTTGATACAAATTAGCACATCAACTCTCTTTCAAAGTGTCAAAAAAGTCTCTCTCTCTCTCTCTCTCTCTCTCTCTCTCTCTCTCTCTCTCTCTCTCTCTCTCTCTCTCTCTCTCTCTCTCTCTCTCGTCTCTGCCGTCCTGACGCCCAAGCTGAAGTGCTTCAATTGAAGATGGAAAATGTTTGGGATACTGGGAAAAACAAACAAACTGCTTTTCAACTGCACACCAACAACTGAAAAGCCAACAGCTCACGTTTTATTGGACTTCTTTCACAACCACTGAAGCATGTGTATACACAAACGTGTGCGTGAATAATATCTGTGTGTGGGAAGCAAAACAGCACTGTCTTGCATTAAAGCCCCCAAACATTAGTTTGTTCTTCCCCATTTCCTCAAAAATCTAAGAATCACATCTGAAGACTGGAACAGGTTGCAGCATTTTTGAAAAAAAAGTGCCAGAAAAAAAAGACAAAAAAAAAAAAAGGTGCAAGAGGTATTCAATATGCAAACCAGTGTACTTTCAACACATATTTCTTGTTAGGACGATACGAACAACAAACGAACAAAAATGCATAAAGACATTCTACCCACCCGTAGCATGCACAGGAATTTCAATTCTAGTTTCAGTTCTCTCGAGGAGGTATCACTGCGTGCGGACTAGTCCATATACGCTACACCACATCCGTTATGTTTCGAGACCAGACTGCGTATGACTTCAAGCTGATGGATAAATGAGCTAATGACTAAGATGAAACAAAACTTAAGGAGAGGGTTTCATAGCTATGACTCAGCAGATGCCTGACCTACGCATTAGCCCAACGCGCTGGTCAGACCCTGGGTAGCTTACCTAGCATTGTTGTGCCACTGTTATCATTGTATGTGTGTGTGGTGAGTGTACATGTTTGTGTATATATATGTGTGTGTGTGTGTGTGTGTGTGTGTGTGTGTGTGTGTGTGTGTGTGTGTGTGTGTGTGTGTGTGAATGGGTGTGTGGGCACGGCTTTATGTGTGTGTGTGCAAGTGTATGCGGTACGTGTGTACGTGTGTGTGTGTGTGTGTGTGGTGTGTGTGTGTGTGTGTGTGTGTGTGTGTGTGTGTGTGTGTGTGTGCAAGCGTGCGCGTGAGTGTTTGTGTGTACATGCGTATGTGCGTGCATGTATATATATATATGTGTGTGTGTGTGTGTGTGTGTGTGGGGGGGGGGGGTGTGTGTGCGTGCGTGGTGCGTGTGTGCATACGTGTGTGTGTGTGTGTGTGTGTGTGTGTGTGTGTGTGTGTGTGTGTGTGTGTGTGATTGTTTGGGGGGGGGGGGGGGGGGGGGGGGGGTGGGGAGGCAGGTGCAAATTTGTGTGCGTTATCTGTGAGCTTATGTGAGCATGTTCCTACAGTCACACATCTGCACATGTGTATGTGTACATGATTATGCGTGTATGTATGTACCTGGGTGTATGGGCGTATACACACAGAAATGGCAATGCATACATTGTCGACATTTCACTTATCTGTCTCATATTCCTTTCTTTATAAAAGAAGCGTTTCATTGCGCTTAATAGTCGTGTTAATTCAGGCTTCCTCTTCAAACTCGCATGTAAACTCGACGGTTCGGTCGGCGTGTAACCCTACCGAGACAGTATTTCCACTGGTTCCCCCGAAAAAGGTGAAGAAGGAGGAACTGACTGCAGGAAGTGAATGAGAGCGATACTCACCACCAGTGGCTTCCTGTCACAGCCTCCTGGCTCCGTCCGGAGTCGTCTTTCTGGCGCAGAAGGCCAGTTCAGGCGGCGTGGTCAGTACCACCATCATCGTCATCAACGTCACCAGCGGCCAGCACCTCCGGCACCGGAGCATCTTAACTCCTTCATCTACCAAGACGTGTCGGCTCTTCTCCGCCCGCGGTGACCCACATAGTGTCTTTCTCTTTTTTTTCTTCTTTTTCCTGCCAGGGGTACCTTGGTCAGGGTCAGGGCCCTTCGGCAGAGTAGAGTCCTTCAAGATGTCTGGAGATTCAAAGGATGGCTCCTGTGTGTACAGGTCTCGCCGCAAAGGGACGTCACTCTGGTCGAGAACGGCTGTAAAGGGCATCACTCTGGTCCAGAACTGCTGTAAAGGGGTGTCATTCCGGTCCAGAATTGCGTGCACAGGTCTCGCCGTGAAGGGAGGTCACTCTGGATCAGGATGGATCTTGCGCTGATTCCTTTTTCACCCAAAAGCAGACGTACTGAAGTAAGATACCTTCCACAGTATCTTACGTAGATTAAAAAGAAAATCACAGTTTGTTTTCTTTTTTTCTCTTTTTCCCTTTCCTTTTTCTTTTCCTCTTCTTTCTTTTTTTGTTTGTTTGTTTTTATATTGCTACCTGAAGTTTGTTTTTGTTTTTTTTTTTTGTTTGTTTGTTTGAGTGTGTGTGTGTGTTTCTACTTTGAGCCTTTCAATGTGTGATTCTACAAACCAGACGGACGTTGAGTGTGATATCGTTTCCTTAAGCCCTCCTTATATTTTCTCCTACTCGTGGTTGTTGTTGTTGCTTTTTATCCTTGGTGAAAATCCGTCTGATGTTCTATTCACACGTTACGTTCAGTATATTTACCGGTCAATGAGCCGGTCATTAAGTAAGTAAATTAGTAAGTTTGTAAGGAGACTCAGAGAAATCAAATATGTGAGAGAGTAAATAGGTAAATACACAAGCAAGCAGACCAGAATGTGTAAAAGGATAAATAAGTAAGAGTGAGTGAGTGTGCTAGGGTAAAAAATGCAAAGTGATTATGTACGTGTGGTAAAAAATAAAGGCAAATGAACCATCAAGATTTCGAATTCTAAAGTAATCTAAAGACAAGTTTCAAAAGAAAAATTTGTTAAAAATGTGTGTGTGTGTGCGTGCGTGCGTGCGTGCGTGCGTGCGTGCGTGTGTGTGTGTGTGTGTGTGTGTGTGTGTGTGTGTGTGTGTGTCCTACCATGCAAGTCTAAAACAATGCATCACCATAAAACGAGATTTTAAAAAAAACGTATGAACGTCGAGGTACGTCATTTGCACGCTGTTAACCGTAACACCCTTCCTGTTGTTTATGTTTCTATGGCGTCTCCTCTGACTACTAATGGTTTGGGGATGATGCAATCAACGTCACGTCTCGTTCTTAAACGTCATGTAGACAGCGCTTGTAGCCGGCCTTAGACATCTGACGTACGATCCAGATTCTGCAAATTAACTCACGTTTCGGAAAGAAAACGTTTTAAAAAAAATCTCTGCTGTATCTCCGTCGTCAAAACCATCTTTAGTCCTTTATTTTGTTGTTTTCAAAATGGCATATGATATTATACAACTGTGATACACTAATCGAATATTTCGTATCATTACATATCCACAAATGAAAGCCTGAAAAAAAAAAAAAAAAACTCCGGCATTGAACATTTGGTAAAAAAAAAAAAAAAAAAAAAAAAAAAAAAAAATCGCTTAAATAAATCAGTCACCATTTGCCCGCACTTTAACAAGCTGAAAAAAAAAAATTACAGGAAGACTGTCTGGGAAAGGAAAAAAAAAAAAAAAACAGACACAGAGACACACACACACACACACCACACACCAAGATGTAGCCTGTATGCCGACACTGTTCAAAGTGACACTGAGCTTCGTAGACTGGCTTGTTAACACGAGGACGCAAAAAGACGTGTCCAGCAGGGATGGATGTCTATCTCTGGTGATGTGACCATCAGATACGCCTGCAGACAAGACCAGGGCCCGTAAAGCCGCTAAAGCTCCCAAAGGTGCTTCTTTCGCCGCTAGCCGTCTCCCCACCTTGTTTGTCACAACCTACACTCGTCAGCCTGGGCTTACAACGACAAGAAAGTTAATGGGCCGACTTTTCGCTACTGATGGGTCTTGTCGCGGCGCGTTTCTTCAGAGCGGTACACACTGCTTCGACGTCGTGTACATGTACGGACAACTTCTCCCTCCCCCCCCCTGGGCTCCGTCTCAACCCGTCCTCAAGTGAGGTCCTACCTAGTCAACCCCCTTCCCTTTTCAGGACAGGACCTCGAGTCTTATCCAAAGCTGGATGGTCTTGAGACGCTTGGAAACCTTCCTGTCCTGGGTTGCTTTTTTTGTTGCTTTTGGTTGGTGGGGTCGGTGTCTCAATGTTGTGAAGCAATCCGCTGCGCAGATGATCTCCGTCGATACGTCCTGTCTGTGGAGCATTCTGGCTCTAATGGCGGCGCGTGCTCCGGCATAATTACCAAGAGTGCTGATAAAGCCCCCCGGAGAGGGGGGGGGTGGGGGGGGGGGGGGGGGGGGGATTAATTTGGCCGTGGACGCCAGTGGGTTTGGCAAGAGACGGCGAGGCGGTAGAACAGTGATGAAGCTGTGTTTTTAAAAAAAAAAAAAAGGAAAGGAATCCCCTGTATAAGATGACTAAACTAGGCGGCGATAGCATCACTGGAATAACGAGTTATGTGACGTTGGCTGTTCCTGTTAAACAGAGTTCCATTTTCTCTTTAAGTGGGTAATTTGTTGTGACTTTCATTGTCGGCATTCTCTGTCCGGGCGAACCTTTCGCTATTTCCAGAGATACCCTACCTTCTCTACAAATTTTTGTGAAACGTTTGGCTTCCTACGCAGGAGATGTCCGCCCTAGTGGGCAGGGGTGGGGTGAAGAAGGAGGCGGGGGGGGGGGGGGGGGGGGGGGGGGCACCATCTCTGGGGTCAGGCCTTGGTTGACCGCCAATGGCGACTAAACTCTTCCCCCCCCCCCTCCCCACACTTCACCCCCTTCTCATTCCCTCCTTTCTAGATTAATGTTAGTAAATTTCTCTCCATGTTTTAAGCTCGCTGTCACAACATAACACTTTTCCGTGTATTATCTGCTGATGAAGAGACTCAAGCCCTTTTTCACACACAACACACACACTCTCCGCCCCTCTTCGCGCCCCCTGACACCCTAATCCTCCCTCTCCCTTCTTCTTTGCATCCCTCCCTATCATCTTCGTTCCCCTCTTTCATTCTCCTGCTCTTGTTCCTTTTTCTCTCTATCCACTTCTCTACACCGTCATCCTTCTGTGGGAGAGCCACTTGGAGAGAACTGTGTTGTGTGCATTTTGTTTTCTTGTAGGTCTATTTGTAACGTCTGAAGATAACGTGTATGTCAACAATTCACTTGTCTGTTTCTTCTTGTGTATTAAGTGTTACTTTGCACCTTTTTTTCTGTGTATGTTCGGCTTCTAGGTTATTCCCCCCTTTAGGTGTATGCTTTCCCAGTCTTCACGACGTTCCTCTGTGTGAAGATGACCACAGGTGCAATGTCCTGCCTCGTGGACCATGCCCTTCAGTCTGCTCTCACTGTTGACCACTCTTTCCTCCTGGTTCACTTCAGTCCAGGTTTTTCACACTGACCCTGATTCTCCACCCACTGTTGACGATGTCGAGCAGAAACTCCCTGTAGTAGTCATCGAACCAGCCCCTGATCCACGCCTTGAGTTCACCCTCATCCTGACGGCTTCCTGATGCGACCGCTTTTCCTAACTCTCACTCTTCTCCAAATTGGTCATTACTGTTTGTGGTAACCGTTTTTTTTTTTCTTTCTTAAAGTTTGTAAGACTCTTCCCAAGCCAATCAAACAAAGTTGTTTTTTTTTTTAATCTTGTTTTGTTTTTAGGGTTATCAAAATAAAGCGAGAGAAGGCTGCTTTCTGGGGAAAAAAAAGGAGAAAAAGTGGATGGATAATGTTGCTTATAGCCCAGCAGACCGCAAAGGGCCATTTCAGTGCTGTCACCACGTTGAAGTCAACTCTAAAGTCATATTTGAAAGGAAAAAAAAAAAAAAATACACTCATTAGCACAACTCATCAAACCACACCTTCTAAACAAAAACGCACACCATAAATTTCGTTGGGGGAAAAAAGGGGCCCCTTCCTGAAAAAGGTGAGAATACCATAGATTGAACGTACAAAGTCTTTGCTATTCTTACTTTTTCAGGATATATATATATATATATATATATATATATATATATATATATATATATGTATGTATGTATATCACAACCAAGTACTCCCAAACAATGCAAATATTTTATATGATGCGAACGAGCAAACAACCCACAACAAGGTAGCCTATCCATCATGAAATACAGATTCGAAGACCATTGGTGGTTCCTGTGGTGATCATATCAAGTCACAGAAGAGGAAGACCCAGAGGCATGAGAAGCAGTGGTCGTCAGTCCTGTACAACAACATCCTGAACACCCAGCGTTGCGGATGCTGGTTTTTCAGGGGCTGAGAACGTGAGAACCTATAAGGGGCCGGTAAAATAGGAGTGATAACAAAGCCGTAAACTTGCCTGTGTGAAAACTCTCTCTCTCTCTCTCTCTCTCTCTCTCTCTCTCTCTCTCTCTCTCTCTCTCTCTCTCTCTCTCCTCTCCCCCTCTCTCTCTCTCCTCTCCTCTCTCTCTCTCTCCCCTCTCTCTCTCCCCCCTCCCCCCCCCCCCCCCCTCTCTCTCTCTCTCTCTCTCTCTGTCTCTCTCTCTCATCTTGCACACATCACTGTGGACTTATTGCTTGACGTCACACTTTGAAAACCACATGGTCAAACCATGTATCCTGATAGCTTTTTCTGAGTAGGTGAGGGAAACTGAACGGTTAAACCATGCCGTGTTTGGACGTTCTGTTTTATTATTATTACTATTATTATTATTTTTTCATCATCATCATCATCATCATCATTATTATTATTATTATTATTATAATGATGATGATGATGATGATGATGATGATGATGATGATGATGATGTGTGTGTGTGTGTGTGTGTGTGTGTGTGTGTGTGTGTGTGTGTGTGTGTGTGTGTGTGTGTGTGTGTGTGTGTGTGTGTGTGTGTGTGTGTGTGTGTGTGTGTGTGTGTGTGTGTGTGTGTGTGACTGAAACAATTGGTCTTGCACTAACAATTTGTTTCATGCATTTTAGTTATTTCTTTAACAAACCTAAAGTTCTTCTTGTAAATTTTTGCTATTTTCTTTTATTGATGGCAGAGTGAAAAAAATAATACACTTTGTGTTCATTCCCGTTTTCCCCCTCATTACAAAAAAAAAAAAGAATAAAATGAATAAAGCCCCAAACAAAACAACAGAATAAAGAAATGCCTTTTGTTCCTTAATTCTTTCTGGCTTCCTTCAAAGCTCTTGTGTGTTGGAACACTACTCTTTGTGTCTCTGTTGGCAATTAACCTTTGTCATGAACAGACGTGAAACCATGGCTTTGAAAGCAAGAATTCTTTTGAAATCGTTTGAGTTCAGTGCCATCAACTTGAGAGATTTCATCTCTGATATAGTAAAGCGGACAGCATGGTTAGAAATCTGGAATCCACAATCAGGGAAAGGAAATACACGTAATAGGTGATTGTTGACATTTATGCGCTATTCTAGTCTTCATGTCTGTGTCCGTGTGTGTGTGTGTGTGTGTGTGTGTGTGTGTGTGTGTGTGTGTGGTGTGTGTGTGTGTGTTTGCGCGGGGGATAACAGTTACTTAACTAGGGCGCCAGTCGAACGGAGCCAAAAAACAAAAAACGCAAGCGCAAAGCGTTTCGTTCAAGAACATCTTCAGCAGGCATAACAAACAAACGTACGAAACGAAAAGAAACTAAGATAAAATGGATGTACAACCCCAATAAGTCGTTTCCCTGTGTACGAAAAACTAAAAATGAATCATTTGGTTCTGTTTGTCAGCAACAAAGGCATAACTGTCATCTCTAACGCCACTGGAGAAGGAATTGTCACTCTCCAGAACCGGAACATAGATGAAACTGATCAATCACCGTATAAAAAAGAATTACTTGGATGTATTGGACATGTACTTAAGACATCTGAATGCAAAAGACGGAGTTTGTTTGTTTGTTCGTTTGGAGACACACACAGAGAGAGAGAGAGAGAGAGAGAGAGAGAGAGAGAGAGAGAGAGAGAGAGAGAGAGAGAGAGAGAGATCTGATCTCGTACACACACACACACACACACACACACACACACACACACATATATATATATATATATATGTATATGCCCCTGGCAGGCTATGAAATCACAAGTGTAAAACCTTTGACCGGTTCCTATCTAGAGCCGTTTTCTTTTTTTCTTTTCTTTCTTTCTTTCTTTTTTTTTTTTTTTTTTTTTTTTTTTTTTTTTTTTTTTGTTTTTACTGTACTGACAATGATTCTTAAATGCAGATTTCATGCTGAGTCGCACATCGAGGAAAAAGTCTTGTTGAGCGAAACAGTGCCTGTTGACCATTTCTAATATAAAATTGCCTCGCTCAAAACTCACTTCCCGTGCAAGACGCGATTCCATGTGTTATGCAGTGTTGAATATGATCTTCAACAATACAAGATCAATTACGGTGCGTGATTAATAGTAGATATATCATTGGGAAGCCTTTTCGCTCTCTGAAAAACGGTTAGGTAGAATACGCCCGGAGTAGTAGACACCTTGTTACGTCAAAAGTGAAAATGATTATACATCTACACAGCAGAAACCCCAGAGCGAACGTCAATTTTTTTTTTTTCAATGTTGAAATGCATCTCCGTCTTATCTCGCTAGAATAGTGAAATGATCTTGAACTTGCTGTTAAAGCCTCGGTGACTAATTCCTATATTTATGGAAGCATCTGTTCAAGTCACGCCATACAAATCAGTAGACATACGCTGTGCTTTGTGGTGACATCAGTGTACTGGGACACACACACACACACACACACACACACACACACACACACACACACACACACACACACACATATATATATATATATATATAGATAGATAGATAGATATAATGCTGAACACACAACACACACACACACACACACACACACACACACACACACACACACACACACATAATATATATATATATATATATTATATATATATATATATATATATATATATATATATATATATATATATATATGAATGGGGTATTCCTGGATCAACTGAAACTTATAGACACTAAAATCTTACATAACAATCTATAGTATTCACATGAAATACTTTTACTAGGTTTCACGTAATTCTCTCTCTCTCTCTCTCTCTCTCTCTCTCTCTCTCTCTCTCTCTCTCTCTCTGTATATATATGTGTGTGTGTTTTGTGTGTCTGTGTCTGGAAACATGTACAATAAATGACTTTGAAACAAAAGCAGAAAAGCAAGAGAAAGAACAATTTGAATAACTGAACCCTACCAAGTGTCAATCTTCTTGTGGGTTCTTTGAAGTAAAGGCTCGTATGCTAAGAAAAACAAAAAGTAAACGAAGCTAAGTCTATCTTCCTGAACATTACATTCCTCCTGC
>JADBJO010000244.1:770000-785000 GCA_016801955.1 Conus betulinus | reverse complement strand
ATAATAAAAACTTTACCTGTAGTTTGTGTTTTCATTTTTTGTGCATATTTCTATCCTTTCTCTCATCACCTCCACCACCCTCCACCCTCACCCTTCCCCAACCCCACCCACAGCCCATTTGAGTTTGTGTGTGTGTGGGGGGGGGGGGGGGGGGGGGGGGGGGGGGGGGGGGGGGGGTTGTCTGTCGTTCGTATGACAACAAAAAATTTGTGAACAAGCGTAAACTAAGAGCTGTTCATCTCACACCTTTACCCTCATTCATAATTATTGTCAGTGACACTCGGCGGTCTATTTACTTTGTTTTGTGATCGCCACTTCATTATAAACATGATTGTACTCGATGATTTTCCTTTCGACTTTCAGAAAATGTATTAATCGTCAGAAATGTATGCTACCAGTTTACTCTCTCTCTCTCTCTCTCTCTCTCTCTCTCTCTCTCTCTCTCTCTCTCTGTTATATTTCTTTCGTTTTGTTATGTCGTGTTTTTGCCTGTATTTTTCTATCAATCTCCAGTTGTTTTTATTTTTCCACCTCTCATCTGAGGTGTTGTGTGAGTAAGTAACATGTAATACTGTTCAATCGAGTTCTATTTTTTTAATTGTATTTTATTCATTCATTCATTTACTTGCTCCCTTTTTAAATCCATTTAGTTATCTATTACCTTTTTTTTTTTCTTTACCGGGAACGGAGAGTGGGGAAGAAATTGGGAGAATATGGGGGGTTGATATGGTCTTCATTTATCCCTACTGGTAGACAAACAAGAATAAACAAATTTGCACATACCAGGAACGGCTTCACAAAATGTGATATGCTATCGCAATCACGTAATATTGAAACTTTGAAGATAAGATACATGAAGCGGCATAGAGACAGAGTGTGTGAAAAAAAAGATACTGACTACTGTGTTTTCTTATTTAAAAACAACAATAACAAATGTGCTTATCTATGAATCTCGCTAATATGCATCAGTCACTGAATCAAATGTCTAAACCAGCAAACCTAACTGTATTAATGGATAAACTCATGTGCATCAGTTGATGAACATAATGTATGAATGAATGAGTGTATGCCTCGAATTTATCAACAAATGAAACTGAACGTACCAACAAATACACCTAAATGTATCTACCTAAATTTGTAAATGAGTATTAAATAATGAATCTATAGTATTCATGAAGAAATCTCACCAAAGGTGTTAATCAATGAACGTAAATATATCGATGAATGAACCTGAACGTACAATGAATAAACCTAAAGTATATTTATCAACGAGCCTACATGCATTCATCAGTAAATTTTAATGTGTCAATCAATGAACCTGAAATCGTCAATTAACGCACCTAAATGAATCACCCAATTAGCCCAACAGCCTCGCTGTCAGTATCACACATAAACTTCGAAAGGTAGGCATTAAGGAAGATATTTACATCATAATTAATCCGAAAACGCGCAACCAATAAACAATTTCTAACCCCAACACTTTCCGTGAATACTGAACAAACTTGAAAGAAAAAATTACCATGCCGCCGAACAAAAAAACAAACAAACAAACAAACGAACGAATTACAAGACAAACACGACGCGTTTCGACCTCTTTGGTCTTCTTCAAGCAAGACAGACAACAAAAAAAAAAAAAAAAAAAAAAAAAAAAAAGAAGAGAAAGAACGAACCCTCACTTATCTCCTCAAATTGGACGCAGAATGGATGGTCGTTCATTGTGGATTTTACGCTCAAATTGAGAAGATACGAGAATTTTTTTTTTTCTTCGTTTTCATAGTTTCGAATATTGTTTGTCGCCCAGAAAAAAGAGCAAAGAGATCGAAACGTGTATGTCTTGTAGATTTGTTTCTTTCGTTCGCCGAAATAGTTCTCTTGAGCTTTTATTCTTTTTCAGTTTCTGCTTGCGGTCACTCAAAAAGAAAAAGAAAACCCGCATCAACAACAACCGACTGGTGTTTTCTTGTTGTTGTTGTTGTTGTTGTTGCTGCTGTTGTTGTCATTGTCGTTGGTTGTTGTTGTTGTTGTTGTTGTTGTTTTGTTGTGTTGTTGTTGTTGTTCGTTGTTGTTGTTGTTGTTGCTGTTGTTGTTGTTGTTGTTGAATTTGATTGTTTTTCATCCAGCTACATTAGACTTAATCACGAAAGATTATGACAGTTTCATCCTCGCTTTCCCGTCAACGGCTGTTTTGATGTCACGGAGAATAGGGTTATCCCCAGTAATCTTACCCCCCGGACATTTTGCAGCCTGCCCTGTCCAGTCCTGTTCAAATGGCCGTGACATCAGTTTGATGTGATAGCTCCATCCGTCACCCCGTTTTGGCAGCGACTGTAAAATGTCGTGTTCAGGAGACGTGGTTAGTCGCCCCTTATGAGCAAGAATTAGCGCGAAGTCTTGTCTGATCAAGAACACTTTAATGCAGGGGGATTAAAAAGCAAATCTGGCTCGATCTGCGCGCCTATTTCATTGGTTATCAATGATGTTCAAAGCGCGTCCGATTCAGTCTGGATTTGGCTGCGTAGTGGCGCTATGGCCTTGCAATGAATGAGTAATGCTGCCTGCTACAAATGCATTCAGGTACTACGTCGTCTCTCTTTTCATTCTCTCTCTCTCTCTCTCTCTCTCTCTCTCTCTCTCTCTCTCTCTCTCTCTCACACACACACCCACACACACACACACACACACACACACATACACACGTACACGTGTGCATGCGCATGCGTACACACACGCGCGCACGCATGCACGCACGCACGCACGGATGCACACACACACACACACACACACACACACACACACACACACACACACACACACACCACCACACGCACGCACGCACGCACGCACGCACGCACACGCACGCACGCACGCACGCACACACACACACACACACACACACACACACACACACACACACACACACACACACGCGCGCGCGCGCGCGCGCGCGCGCACGCACACATACGTGACTGGGTGGGGCCTATGAACGCGTGCCAGTGTATGCGGTGTGTACATGCATGTGCGTGAGTGTGTGCACGCAGATGCATGTGTACTTACGAACACGCACCCACGTCCGAGCATGCTCAGACAGACAGACAGACAGACAGACAGACAGACAGAGAGAGACGGACAGAGACAGAGACAGATAGACAGAGAGAGACTGAGAGAGAGGAGGAAGGGAGAGAGGGAGAGAGGGGAGGGAGAGGGTATCTTTCAGTTTCAGTTTCATCAAAAAGCTTTCAGTGCATGAGGAGTAGTCAATATGCACAACACGCAATATTTCCTCCAGAGCACAGAGCATGAATATAAAAATATCATTAAAAGGAGAAGAAGAAGAAAAAAAACGCATCAGAAACACCGGTATTTAGAAACGTGTTACGACGGTGGCGGGCGGGATGGCGAGGGTGGGGGTAGGGAGGTCTTTTATAAGGGTGATGAACCACTCTACTCCATACCCACCCTCCTACCACCATCACCACCACCCCTCGCCCCCCTCCCCTTCTCCCTCCCCCACCTCCCACCTCAACATCATTCGAAATATAAAACTATAAAAAGCATATATTGGAGAAAGATTTCACAAGGAAACAAAAAAAACGTAATAATGTTAACGAGTGAATCAGACTGAATTTCAGTTTGGAGTCTTCAGTATTATTTTTTTTTTCTTTCCAATGATGTTCCAGTAACAGGTAAGTTTCAAGTGTTGTTTTTGAAGGTAGCTGTATTCTGTATGTGACACGGATCCTTGAGAAAATTCAGTCCACAGAGAGGGTGCATAATTATGTAAGAGAAACAACGAGAGGCAAGCGATGAAGTTTTAGGGCGAGGAATAGACAGAACGCATGAGTCTCTTAATACCTGGAACAGATTGGATAGCATCAGCATAGAAACAGACAGAAAAGGGTCAGAAAGACAGAAAAAAAAAAAAAAAAGAGAAAAAAAGGTAGTGGCATCGAACAAGAAACGGATTATTACATTCTGACAGCTATAGAAGCCAGTGAAGGGAACGAAGGATTTGGTTTCAGAGCTCCCTGAAACAAGTCTGGCAGCTAGTTTTTGACCATCTGAAGCTTACTGGCGAAGTATGATGGAATACTGTGTAACCAGGATTGAACAAAAGGGGAGGGAGGGGGTGGGAGGTCCTGAGTACCTTGACCCATCATCCCTCCCCGGCACTGACACATTGCTGGGTTCCTTCCCCTTTCACTAGCCCCCCCCCCCCCCCCCCCACCACCACCACCAGACCACCACCACCACCACCACCACCATCACCACCACCACCCTCGACCCCTCAGACACCCCTTCCCCTCCTCCATTGGCGCCCTCCTTCCCTCCTCATGTTTCTGATCCGGCCCTGATTACAGCAAGGGTTTTTTTATTATCATGGAATGAATACAAGGCCATCGGAATGAAATCTTATCTACTGATATACTTACCCATCGTGTTGTTGTGTGTTGTTGTTGTTGTTGTTGTTGTTGTTGTTGTTGTTGTGATGTCTAAAGTGTCGTCAGAATAATCCACACAAAGCACGCCTACGTTGCAGGATCCACACAAAGCACGACTACATCGCTGGATTCACACAAAGCACACCAATATTGCAGCATCCACACAAAGCGCCCCTATACTGGAGGACCCACACAAAGCACGCCAACATTACAGGATCCACACAAAACACGCAGGCATTGCAGGATCTACACAAAGCACACCAACATTACAGGATCCACACAAAGCACGCCAACATTACATGATCAATACAAAGCACGCCACATTAGAGGATTCACATAAACCACGCTTACATTGCAGGATCCACACAAAGCTCACCAACTCTGTAGGACCCACACAAAGCACGCCTACACTGTAGGATCCACACAAAGCACGCCTACACTGTAGGAACCACACAAAGCGCGCCAACACTGTAGGACCCACACAAAGCACGCCTACACTGTAGGATCCACACAAAGCTCACCAACACTGTAGGAACCACACAAAGCGCGCCAACACTGTAGAATCAACACAAAGCACGCCAACTCTGAAGGATCCACACAAAGCAAGCCTATGTTGCAGGATCCACACAAAGCACGCTTGCATCAGAGGATTATCAGGATTAACACAAAGCACGCTTAATTGCAAGATCCACATAAAACACGCCAACACTGCAAGATCCATAAAAAGCTACGCCACTGTAGGATCCACACAAAGCACGCCAACACTGTAGGATTCACACAAAGCACGCCAACACTGTAGGATTCACACAACGCACGCCAACATTGCAGGATCCACACAAAGCACGCCAACAATGCAGGATCCACAAAAAGCAAGCCTACATTGTAGGATCCGTACACCCACTAATTGCTGAACTAAAGTTAAATGATTTTTTTTAATTCGTGCTGTTAGAAACTCCTTATCACTTTTTTCTCTTATAGGGCGTAACACTGGCAACAATTACCTTCCAAAATTGTTGTTGGCGCAGGATTCTCGAAAGTCCTATGTTGACCTCTCTTGTTTCTTGACCTCCACAAAGAAGACTGCTTGCCACTCTTGTAACTTTGTAAACAGTACACACAATGGTTTTATTCATCCCAGCAGCGTTGGCACAACAATAGGACTGGTGAATATCGGGATGTCTTGTTACAGTACTGTACATCTTTTCTCAGTGTACAATACATTTAAGTGACCACATGATTCCTGTTTTTTTTGTTTTTTTTTTTTTTTAATGTTCTGTTGTATTCTTATTCCATTACCGTAGCCCTTGCTATTGTTCACTCTCCCTTTCTGATTCAGTTTCAATGCTGAGTTTTGTGCTGGTGAGTCTTTTGTGGCAGCAGATATATAATACTGTGGTGTATGGTTTGCTTCACTGGCACATCGCTGAGAAAGTTTTACTTTTCTCTTTTTTTTTTTTCCTTTTTTTCTTTCTTTTCTTTTTTTTTTTCCCCCTTTGTTGTTGTTGTCGTTGTCACTTTGTGTATGTGTTTGCATCGCATATTTTGAGTCCAGTTTCCGACCGTTTGTATCGTGATTCGTATGGTTAATATGCCGCACAGTAAAACAAGATGCAGTCTCATGTTTGTGGAAGATGTTGCTGTATTTGGTGGCGGTCCATTTTCTTCCTCGTGGCCTGTCCGCCCGCCTCATGGTAGGTAACTGTAGTGTACGGTTGGAACGAACCTTCTTACTTCCCCTGCATCAGGAGGCCAATAAAGAGTCTGTTTGACACACAAGACTCGCTGGGATGACGTCACCTGTATGATATATACTCCGTTTATCTGGACTACGCCCCTGATCGGGGATGACGTCACCTGTTTGACGATATTTCTGTGCTTTGGAATGACTCCATACACCTGTCTGACGACACTCCTTCGGTCAGACTTGCTCTGATCTTCAATGACGTCACCCATTCTCAGAGGACCCTTCTCTCGCGGGGCTGGACTGGCTCTGTCTGACCTTGTGTAATGACGTGTCATCCGCCCTGGTTTTTTTTTTTTTTTTTTTTGTTTCTCTTGTTGACGTTTTTGGTTTCATTCTTTAGACGTTTTCCTGTCTCGCTTTTTGAGTTTTGCTGCACGGCACCGAGTCCACAGCCAGACGTTTGCAGAGGTGGTGAGGCATTCTAGAGTGTCTCGCTTGACTGCACGGCCCGAGTCGTCGCACCAGCGAGAGGAGGATCGGTGAGAGGGGGGGTTAGGGTTTTAGTCCACAGAATCGCCATGCTCTCTGTCCGCCACTAGCAGTTCCCAAAGCAAGTTCTCTCCCTTGAACGTACAAGTCACACTCCCTCCCAACTCCTCTAGACTTCTGCAGTTTCCTGGCGGTTCGCGCTTCTCATGCTGCCAATCCTGAAAAAGATGTGATGAGATTTGCAACTATTTTCAGCTCCCCCATCCCCCCTCTCTTTCCTCCCTACCTCCTCACCTCCTCCTCCTACATACATACCTCCATCCCCTTTCCCCCCCCCCCTGCCCCCCCTCCTTCCGCTTATTTTCTTCTCTTCATGTTCTGAGACCAAAGGCAAGTATTTGCATTTTAAATCGCCTGATGTTCTTTGAAGTCTTCTCGTTAAGACTGAGCTTTGAAGTGCCTGTTGGGGGGGTAGGGAGGGGAGGACATGAGCCTGTCAGTCCGCAAGGGTAACATTCTTTCACCTCTCCTCTCTCTCTCTCTCTCTCATCGTCCTCCCAATCTGTGTCTCTTCTGCTCTCCCTCCTCCTGTCTCTGTCTCTGTCTCTCTCTCTCTGCATCTCTCTCTCTCTCTCTCTTTCTCTTTCTCTCTTCTCGTCTGGCTTTTTCAACTTGGGTCTAAGAACCACAGGCCGTTTAGGTACCCATCTGCATTCCTCTCTCTACTCGTTTCTCATCTCCTCCCTCTCCTCTCATCTCCTCACGCTTCCTCTCCTCCTCCAACTTCCTCTTCCCTCTCCTCCCTTCATCTCCGCTCCTCGTCATCCTCTCACTCTCCTCCCTCTATCTCCTTCCTCCTCCTCTCCTCATCCTCTCTCCTCTCCTCTCGTAATCGTCCTCGCTCTCGTCGTCCGCCCTCTCTCTCTCTCTCCCTCCTCCCCTCTTCTTCTCTCCTCTCTCGCTCCTCTCTCCCGCTCTCCTCCTCCTCTCCTCTCTCTCCTCTCTCCTCTCTCCTCTCCTCTCATCTGCTCCTCTCTCTCTCCCCTCTCTCCCCGCTCTTCCTCCTTCCTCTCTCCTTCTTCTCTTCTCTCCTCTCGCTCCAACTTCTCCTCCCTCCTCCTCTCTCTGCATGCATCCTCTCTTCTCTCTCTCTCTCCTCTCTCTCCTCTCTCTCCATCTGCATCCTCCTCTCTCTCTCCCTCTCTCTCTTCCGCTCCTTCCTCTCTCCTCTCCTCTCTCTTCCCGTCTTCCGTCGTCCTCGTTCTCTCTCCTCCCTCACTCCGCCCTCCTCTCTCTCGTCTCGCGCCTCCTCCCTCTCTCTCCTCCTCCTCTCCGCTCCTCTCTCCCTCTCCCAACGTCCCTCCTCTCTCACCTCCTCCGCTCCCCTCTCTCTCCTCTCTCTCATCTGCTCGTCCTCTCTGCTCTTCTCGTCTCCCTCTCTCACCCTCCTTCTCTCCTCTCTCTCTCCTCTCTCTCTCTCCCTCCTCTCTCTCTCTCGCTCGCCTCTCCTCCTCTCTCCCTCCCCTCTCCTCTCTCCTCTCTCATCTCTCCTCCTAGGTACCATATGCATCCTCGCTCTCTCTCTCCCTTCCTCTCTCCCTCCTCTCCTCTCCCTCTCCCTCGGCCTCTCGTCTCTCTCTCTCTCCTCTCTCTCTCTTCGCTCTCTCTCCCCTCGATTCTCTCTCCTCCTCCTCTCCATCTGCAATCCTCTCCTACTCCTCTCTCCTCTCCTCTCCTCTCTAATCTGGCAGCCTCTCTCTCTCCTCCTATTCCCTCTCCTCCTCTTTCCATCCTCTCTACTCCGCTTCATCCTCTCCTCTGCGTCCCTCTCTCTCCCCTCCTCTTCCTCTCTCTCTGCATCCTCCTCTCTCAATCCTCTCTCCCATCTGGCTGCAATCCTCTCTCTCTCTCTCCCTCCTCATCGCTCCCTCTCTCTCTCCTCGCCTCGCGCTCTCCTCTCTCTCCTCCCTCTCTCCTCTCCGTCTCCCTCAATGCTCTCTTCTCCTCCCTCTCTCCCCTCTCTCCTTCCTCTCTCCTCTCCCCGCTCTCTCTCTCTCCTCTCTCTCCTCACTCTCTCTCCTCCTCACCCCATCTCGCATCCTCTCTCTCTCTCTCCTCCCCTTCTGCCGCTCCTCTCTCCCTCTCGCCCCCCTCTCTCCCTCACTCATCACTCTCTGCTCTCCTCTCTCTCTCTCTCCTTCCTCTCCTCCTCTCTCTCTCTCTCGCTCTCTCTCTCTCTCTCTATCCTCTCTCTCTCCACTCTCTCTCATCCCTCTCTCTCATCTCTCTCTCATCTTCCCTCCTCTCTCCTCATCCTGCTCTCAATCGGCATCATCCTCTCTCCCTCCTCCTCGCTCTCTCTCTCTCTCTCTCTCTCTGCATCCTCTCTTCTCTACCTTCTCTCTCTCTACTCTCGCCTCTCTTCTCCCCTCCTCTCTCTCTCTCAACTAAAAAATTCTCTCCTCTCCTCTCTCTCTCCCTCCTACTCCCGCTCTCTCTCCTCTTCTCTCCTCTCTCCCTCCGTCTCTCTCTCTCTCCCTCTCCCAGCCTCTCCTCGTCCTCCTCTCTCCCTCTCATCCTCGACCACCATCCATCCTCTCTCAGAGATCCTCACCTCTCTCTCCCTCTCTCGCCCTCTCTCTCTCCTCTCTCCTCTCTCTCGCCCATCTCCCTCTCTCCTCTCTCTCTCACTCTCGCCACTCTCCTCTCTCTCTCATCTCCCTCCGTCTCCCTCTCTGCCTCCTCATCGTCTCTCGCCTCCCCCTCCCCTCTCTCATCTCTCTTCCCTCCTCTCCTCTCTCTCTCCTCTCTCCCCCCTCCCTCTCTCTCCTCCTCACCCCTCCTCTCTCTCTCTCTCTTCCGCTCTCGCTCTCTCTCCCTCTCGGCCCTCCTCATCTCTCTCCTCGCTTCCTCCTCTCTCATCGTCTCTCTCGCTCCTCTCCTCTATCCTCTCCTCTCTCCGCCTCTTCTCTCCTCCTCTTCCTCTCTCTCTTCTCCTCTCGTCCTCTCGTCCTCATCCTCTCTCCTCTCTCTCTCCTGCTGCTCCCCGATCTCTCTCTCACTCTCTCTCTCCCCGTCTCAGCTCCTCATCTCTTCTCTCGCCTCCCTCTCCCTCTCACTCTGCTCTCCTCCTCTCTCCTGCTCTCCTCTCTTCCTCTATCTCTCTCTCTCGCTCCTTCCTCCATCTCTCTCTCCTCTCTCTCTCTCCCTCTCTCCCCCTCTCTCCCTCCTCTCCCTCAGTCGGCATCCTTCTCGCTCTCTCTCCTCTCCCTCTCTCTCTCTCTCTCTTCTCTCCTCTCGTCTTCTCTCTCTCCTCCTCCTCTCTGCCTCTCTCTCTCTCTCTCCTCTCCTCCCCGCCTCTCTCTCTCTCTCCCCTCTCCCTCTCACTCCCGTCTCTCTCTCTCTCTCTCTCTCTCCTCCTCTCTCTCTCGCGGTCTCTCCGCTCTCTCTCTCTTCTCTCTCTCTCTCGTCTCTGTCAAAACAATCTTTTTCAGGGTCGATAGCCCATATTAGTCCGCACTTAAGTCATAGCTCATAACCCGCTGCTTTGAAATTGCGGCGTTTCTGCGTACACATTCCCGCATTTGTTTCTGACCATAAACTGTGTGTGTGTGTGTGTGTGGTGTGTGTGTGTGGTGTGCGTGCGTGCGTGCGTGCGTGCGTGCGTGCGTGCGTGCGTGTGTGTGAGTGTGTGTGTGTGGGTGTGTGTGTGTGTGTGTTGTGTGTGTGTTTGTTCGTGGGTCTCACTCTGTCTGTCTGTCTGTCTGTCTTGCTGTCTGTCTGTCCTGTCTGTCTGGTCTGTTCTCTCTTCCCCCCCCCCCCGTGGTGGCCCCCCCCCGGCCCCCTTTCGTCCCTTCTCTCCTCATCTTTCCCCTCTACCCCTTCCTCGGTGCCCCCCCCCCCCCCCGCCCCAATGTCTCTCTTCCTCTCTCTCTCCCCAATACCCGCCACCCGCACCCCAGTCGATCACTGCTCCATCTCAACGTCAAAGAACTCTGTTGAAATGAAAACACTTTAGTAGGAATCTATTAACTATGCTATCAAACGTAATTATGCCGCATCACAGAATCTTTGATGTCAGCAAGATAAAAGAGAGTGGCAGGTTTGGGAGATAGGGGAGTCAACTCTTAAAATCTGATGCAAGGGAGGTAAGTCTGCGAGACGCGATCGCCTGTACGGAGGTTCCTCATTGCTTCTCTCTCCTCCTCTCTCTCTCTCTCTCTCTCCCCTCTCTCTCTCTCTCTCTCCTCTCTCCTCTCTCTCTCCTCTCCTCTCTCTCTCTCTTCTCTCTCTGCCCATTCATTTCCTCCCTAGCCCGCCTCTCATAAGTATTTCAATGAGTTGATTTTCCTATTCGTTGATTGTCAGAATCACTTCCGTCTTGTCGTTTATTGCTGTGTGTGTGTGGTGTTGTGTTGTGTGTGTGTGTGTGTGTGTGTGTGTGTGGGTGTGCTTGCGTGCGTGCGTGCGTGTGCGTGTGTGTGTGTTTGTGTGTGTGTGTGTGTGTGGTGTGTTGTATGTTTGTTTGTTTATTTAGTTTAGTTTTGTTACTTTTCGACCCGTGAAGACTGGATTTATTATTGTTTACTTCCGTTTTGAAATACTCTCTCTCTCTCTCTCTCTCTCCCTCCCCCCTTCTCCTCCTCCCTTCCCCCCGCCCCCTGAAACCAGGCTGCTTTATGAACATAATGTTTAACATGATATAATTTGCAGGTGTACGTCAACATGAATGCCTCCTGAATCAAAGTTCATTTCTTCTCTCAGAATGTGCAGTGTGTAATGTGTGTGTGTGTGTGTGTGTGTGGTGTGTGTGTGTGTGTGTGTGTGTGTGTGTGACAGACACTTTTAGTGTATATTTTTTTTTTCTTCAATGCTAATATGAATCAAGACTGTTCTTGTTGTAGTAGTTCTGTATTGTGTAATAGTGTTTCTCTATGTTATGTCCTTTCGTCCCTGAGGGGGACAAGAGCAAGATGTTGAAAACACAGCACCTTCTTGTTCACTTTTAAACCCTTGAGAAAATGAAAATTAAATCAATACCCTCCTCTCCCCTCTCCCTCTCTCTCCCCCGTCTTCTCTTATCCCTCCCTCTCTGATACTCTCCTCTCTCTCCTCTCCTCTCTCTCGGGTTTCGTCTCTCTCTCGGTCTCTCTCTCGCTCTCCTCTTCTCCTCTCTCTCTCCCATCTCCACTCTCCTCCTCTCTTCGGGATGGGGCTCTCTCTCATCCTCCCCGCGGGGGGGGCCTCTCCTCCTCCCTCCACCTCTCTCCGATCCCCCATCATCATCTCGTCATCTCACCTTTTCTCATTCTAACAAAACTCTCGTTCTTACTACACTTACAACCCCTGTTTAGTTTGTAAACCCACTAATTTGCCCTTCCCCCCCCCCCTCACCTTTATTCATAAAATGACATTGCACTTCCATTGACATAAAGGCTATTTAGCCAGTAATCATAAAGTATCCAATAAAACAGGTCAGTGTCAGTGCAGTGTCTCCTCTCTCTCTCTCTCATCTCGTCTCCTCCTCTCTCTCTCCGATCTCTCTCTCTCTCCTCTCCCCTCCGCTTCTCTCATCTCTCTCTCCCTTCTCTCTCTCTCCTTCCTCTCTCTCTCCTCACTCTCTCATCTGTCTCTCCCTAAGATGTGTCAATACACACATAGTTTTCTGAGGTACCAGAGGGTGAGTGAACTGATAGTAAGCACCCGCCCCTGTGAGCTGCCGGTCTCTGGTTTGTCTGGACATGGCGGCGGTGACGACTGATGATTAAAGGGAACAGAATTTCTTGAGCATCTTTGTTAGAAGCGCCTCGAAAATCTTTGGTTATTTCCCTTGGAAAAAATCAGGACCCCCCCCCCCCCCCCCCCCCCCCCCCCCCCCCCCCCCCCCCCCCCCCCCCACACACACAACAACACACACAAAAGGTGTCTAGCTAGCTACTAAGACAGATGGCTAGATAGAATACCTACATTTGCCTGCACATTCTTTACTTGTATAAGACAACGAGGGTGTCATGACTCCACCTCAAAATATGACGAATTGCCGTTTCTGATTTATTTCCACATCGACGGACAAAACAACATGAAAAGGTGGTAAAAATATCAGTGTCAGTTTCCATACCATGTTGATTTTTACAGAGTTATCGGACTTGTTAAACAAACTAACAAACAAACAAAAAAAAAAAAAAAAAAAAAGAAAAGAAAAGAAACGTAAATCAATTTGAAAGTGTTATGTAGTCATTGTATGAACGCATCCCCATTGGGTCTGGACATGTACACATAAGTACAGAGTATACTGGCAAGCTCGGAAGATCCTTTCTTTTATGGGGTGGTTTCTCGCTTGTTTCTGTGTGCTCTGTGTTGTCATTTCTGTTAGGCGATTCGGTGTCGTAAACAGCAATCCCTTGAAGTTATAAGCGTGTATGTATTTCATCATGAGAGCAAGAGTTACCCCCACTTGTTCGTTATTTTACTGTTTACTCTCCACCGCCTCATTTTACGAACTCTTTCTTGTCTACTTCACATAGTCACTCGATGCTAAGGAACATGAAAACAAAGCAGGGCAAAAAAATTGCTTGTCTTTCATTGAGGTCTGCTGTTATTTTGCAATAAAACCCTAAGGAAAATCTGGAGTGGCAAGAGATATTTCACAGGTTGTCTGTATGTGTAAAGCTAACCAAAAACTGGGTCCGATTGTCATCATGTGTCTATAGTCATATTTCAGTTCCTCGAACTCTTCTCTCTCCTCTCTCTCCTTTCCTCTTGTTCGTTGTGATCATTGTGTTCCGATTGTCTAAATATGGGCTATTCTCATTCTCGTAAAACGCCGTCCCTTGCAGGTTGGCTAAGCGTTGTTATTTCATCATGCAGAGCAAGTTCCTCCCACTCCTTTCGTACCTCTGCCTCTTTATCACTCGTCCTCTCCTCCTCTCTCAACGAACTCGTTTCTCTTGTCTCTTTCCCATTCACCCACCACTGATGCTAACACAACATGCACACAGTAATGCAAAGCACCATTTCATGTCTTCATTGAGCTTAATTTGCTGTATTCTGCAATTGCACCCTAAGGATGTGAATTGGCATTAATTTTCATTCCTCTCTCTCGCTCTCTCTCCTCTCTCTCTCTCTCTCCATCTCTCTCTCTCTCTCTCTCTCTCTCCTCTCGCACACACACACACAACACACACCACACACACACACACACCACACACACACACACACACACACACACACACACACACACCAGCTAGTTGCCATCTTTGCTGCTGGATTGATAAATTACCGACGCCCTCGTTTTCCCCCCTGTTCTAGACTACCTTCAATACCATCTCCACTATCGGCCCTTCACTCCTCTCGGAGGAAAATCGCTTCTAGGCCCTTCACCCCCAGGGAGCCTACCCATCAACGACAATTTTTTCATTGTCTCTTTTCAGTTGTTTCCCTTTTTCCTTAATCGCAAGAAAACCACCGTCGGTAACGCGTATGAAAATCTATAACTCTGACGCCAGGTTCATCAGAAAGCAGATTGGAACTGATTTGCGCGTCTTTTTCTCTGCACAGGTGTTGTCAAAATGCGCGATAAACGTAACGATGTGAACAAAAAATGATGATCAAGTCGCTCTCTCTCTCTCTCTCTCGATCTCCTCTCTCTCTATCTCTCTCTCTCTCTCTCTCTCTCTCTCTCTCTCTCTCTCTCTCTCTCTCTCTCTCTTGATGCAGATCTACGTTTTGTTTCTCTCACTCTTTCCTAATCTAATCCTAATAATTACATAGGCATCTCTTCGGTTGACGTTAGCAGTAAAATATATAGCACTATCATTAACAGCAGGTTACAAGAGTGGATTGAATGTAATAATATCCCGGGAGAACATCAAGCTGGCTTTAAAAAGGGTTACTCTACTGTCGATCATATGTTTACTCTTCTCGATTTTGTTCAAAAGCAACTTTCTTTGAATCGTAAATTTTATGTTGCGTTTATTGACTTTGAAAAAGCCTTTGACTCCATTAACAGAAAACTTTTATGGACAGTATTACTTAAAAACGAGGTCAAGGGGAAATTATTTAGTTGTATTAGAGCTATGTATCAAGTAGTTAAAAACAAAGATAAGAAGTGGTTCCAGTCTGACAGACTTTATTTATTGTGCCGCTGGAGTAAGACAAGGTGATGTGTGTAGCCCTGCACTATTTTCTATGTATATTAATGAGGTTGCTATGGAGGTTATTAACAATGGCCTTCATGGTGGACGATTTCCAGATGGTGTGTCAGAATTATTTATCCTACTATTAGCAGATGACATCGTTCTGGTTTCAGAAACGATAACTGGCTTACAACGTCAGCTAAATAATCTGAGCAGGGCTGCTCTTCATTAGAGTTGAAAGTGAACATGAATA
>JADBJO010000244.1:757500-762500 GCA_016801955.1 Conus betulinus | reverse complement strand
GCAAATTCCTTCCTATATTTTCTGACTTCAAGTCAAGTCAAATTTCCTTCCTATATCGTTGATTTCAAAAGTCAAATTTCTTCCTATATCTTCTGACCTCAAAGTCTAATTTCTTCCCATATATTCCGAATTCAAAGTCACATTTCTTCCTATATCTTCTGACTTCAAAGTCAGACTCCTTCCTATATCTTCTGACTTCAAAGTCAGACTCCTTCCTATATCTTCTGACTTCAAAGTCAAACTCCTTCCTATATCTTCTGACTTCAAAGTCAAATTCCTTCCTATCTCGTCTGACTTCAAAGCCAAATTCCTGTTGTATCTCTTCTGACTTCAAAGTCAAATTCCTTCCTGTACCTTCTGACTTAAAGTCAAACTTTTTTTTCCTACAACTTCTGACTTCAAGTCAAATTCTTTCCTAACCCTTCTTTTGTCTTCAACTTGAATCCTTTTCTCCATCTTCTGACTTCAAGTCAAATCCCTCCTCCATTCCTTGACTTCAAGTCATTTCCTTTATTTTCTGACTTTAAATCAACTCCCTCCTCCTTCTCCTTACTTCAAATATGTTCCCTCTTCCACTCAAAGTCACACACCCCACTTTATCTTCTGAATTCAAGTAAGATCCCTCCCTCTGCTTCTTTTAGCACATGCAGAGGCAAAGGCGATCGACTGGAGTATTTCCAAAGCAATTCGGTCACCCTCACCCTCTCACTCACTCTCTCTCTCACACACACTCTCTCTCTCTCTCTCTCTCTCTCTCGCTCACACACACACACACACACACACACACACACACACACACACACACACACACACACACACACACGCACGCACGCACGCACGCACGCATGCATGCATGCATGCACGCACGCGCACGCACACACTTTTGGAAATATTACACTGGGGAAGAAAAAATAAAGAAAACCCTTCGCATTTCCACGGAGTATCATTTTGCAAGAGGTAAGAACTTGCAAGACATAGCAAGCCTTTCCTGTTTGTCGTACTATTGAGTCAAAATTTGGTTGCAGGCCATAGCTAAAATCGGTGAAGGTTGAAACGGGAAGAAAATTCACCGGATACGACTCGCAACAAATGATCATAACAAAAACCAGCCGCTCTCGCGCAGCAGTTAACCACACGGGCGTGCGGACTTGGATGTGGTGGATTCGATCCCAGTCAGAGGGTATTTATTTGTGGGATTTTTCGACCCTGGCCATATCCTAACCAGAGCTGAAGGCATTGTGCTCAAATAGAATAGCAACCAGACAGAATCTCTAAGAGCACTACTGAATTTTCATGACCAACACTGCAGGTGTTTGCATCTCCCGGTCCTTGATGACGCTGGGATATGGTTTATGGAAGCAAGCGTAGAGTACAGCCCTTTTGTGTGTAGTCTCGGGCCAAAATAGAACTCCACAGCAGCATGTTCGCCAGCCTCATCCTCATCGATCGTCATGTAAAGTTGCACATTCTTCGGCCCTTCATGCCTCTCACTGGCGGTGACCTCAGGTTCGATTCCCGCTCCACTTTAATGGCCGCGGGTAAGTCCGTCACAGTGGCTATAGGCCAAGATCATGGGGCATTGTCGGATGGACGGTGGGTGGCCCCATCCAGAGGAGGGCGCTCACTCCACGGCTTAGCTACGATTATCTTTCAGTAATGAACTTAGTAGGTGATGCTCTGCGTATGTTGGATCAGAAAGGGCATACCACACTGAACACCGGCGACGTGACTCGGCAGCAACGCAGTGTTTCATCTGGTGGGTTGCCATTCACGACCTGAGATAGATCACTCCCTATGGACTGCGGTGCAGGAGCTGCACGTGGACAAAACGTGGGTGTGAAATATATATGGAAAATGCCAACGAAAGAGCGTGGAAGATGAGACAGAAACAAATAAAGATTAAGAAAAACATTAAACCAAAGCTGCAGAAAAAAAAATAAGTCGATGAAGTTAAGTTTCATATGCAACTGACAGCCATTTTGTGCACGCTGAAGTTAGAAGTTTGAGCGAGATTTAAGTAAATAAAATTCAGCCGTAACAGGACATTAAGTTGACGTTTTGAACATGAAATTAAAAAAAAAATCAACAGCCAAGCAGAAAACAACACAACTATCGCCAACCTGACGCAAAACGCATTTAAATACCCTTTTCATCTTAAGTTTGACATGGCATTTTATCATCGCCGTCTCTTCAAATACATTCCATCCTCCTTACGATAACAAAAAATGTGCATGTTACAGATAAATAGATTATGAACACAGAACAGGTACACTTCATGCTCGTTTGTTTGTGTCTTTCACTCTTACGAACATTCACATTTTCATCATCAGTACTGTAAGTGTGGTGCGCATGTGTTGTGATCAATTTCTGGTGGGTTTTTTTTTTTTTTCGGCCATTGGTCCTTCTAATGTCGTTTGACAGACACCTGCCTCTCACTGGAGTTTTTGAGTTTAGTACAAGGATGTTATCGATCATCAATATTTACATGTTTAGTTCTTTTTTTTCGTTTTTCCAGTCGGGTACGTTACGTATATTTGAGAAAGAAACCAATTACAATGCGTCTTATTTTCCTCAAACGTCATACATATTTGAGAAAGGAACCGAGTATAATGATTGATCTGATTTTTCCTCAACTTGGAGGCACCCAGCGTGTGTCTTACGACAGTGACGTTTCTGTGACGGTCTCGTTGATCCAAGGCACTTGTCGCTTCATGTCCAGGGAAACAGGTGAAAATGACAGTGGTTGTCCGGCTGTTCGCACCGAAACTGCCTGTCACGTGCAAAAACTTACGTCGTTTTTTTCTCAGGCGAACAAAATTCCCATGTCAGTATCTCACACTCACGCTTGTCTTCCTTTTCTTCTTTTCTTTTCTTCTTCTCTTGATCTGATGATGCTCAGTGTAAAAAATCTCCTTTACTGATGTGCAGGGTATACACACACACACACTCGTAAAGGGGTCTGCAGACGTTCCGCTGATAATCGTCGATTGAATCGGTCAAGAGAAAGGTTCATTGCCATCCCCACTGTGGCAAGAGGATTCTGGTGTCTAGATCATTGGGCATGATGCGTCCGTTTCTGTAATGCTCGCAATGGATAAACCGTTTATCTTGTTCAGTCAGTGATACATTTTTCTTCTTTAGGTGCACGTATGTGCCTACACACACACACACACACACACACACACACACACACACACACACACACACACACACACACACTGTTTTTTTTTTTTTTTGTAACTGAACAACGTACGCATCACATTTCTGCGCCATATGAAGTCTACATCATCACTATCACACGCTTATCCCCCTGATTCTCATAGAACCCCACACTCGTGTCTCCGCCGTTCTCTCGCCGGATATATCCACGGTTTTCTGTCGGTTTCAGCAACAAAAGCCAACCTCTCAGCTCCAAGCGCGTGCAAGGAACCTCAAGAACTGCTCACAAACCCTGAGGAAGAAACGGGCCGCTCACACCCTCTCCTTGTGAAGATAAACGAGGACAAGGAAAGGGACATAGTCAAGGAAGACGATAGGGACACTTGAGAACCACCTTCGTCGTTTCGTGTAGTTGAGGAGGGGCGGTCCTTCATCACGCCCGTTGATCTCCCTTCTGGAACAATCTTTGTTCTGCTGGCTGGAGACTGCGCTGGTCCTTCGCTTACGTTTGAAGACTTCCATCCACAAACACCCCCTGTGTGCTTTCAGAAGGAGGTGAATGAGACGGCCGAGAAGTCCTTCACGTATGCTGTCGAACTCCTGTCGTTGTGTCCTTAAGGGTAAGGTACAAGGAAACGATCGCTCACTTGAACATGCAGATCGCATCCCAGGTTCAACGCTGTCCTCTCTAGGTGCAGAATTCCACCTGCAGAATTCATAAGATGCGCTTGTCCTTTCCGGTGGAGGAGGAGGAGGAGGAGAAAGGAGAAGGACCTTCACTTCACTTATGCATATCGATCAGTCTCCTTCTTCAACCGCATTTGTCTGTTCAGCTGGAGGCAAAGAAGACGATCGAGGGCTCCTTCATTGTACACGTGTAGAAATCCTCCTGCCACGTTTGTCCTCAACAGTTGGAACTTCCACAAAAATCACCATGGTCTTTCATGGCTGGAGTGAAGAAGGAGCCATTGGATGTCCTTCAATTGCGCATGTAGATCTCCCTCCTCCCCCTCCCGCCGCATGTCATTGTCACCATTGTTCTGTCTGGGAAGGAAGGAGAAGATAATAGACCTTCAGTTGTACACGCAGATCTTCTTCCACAATCACCTTAGTCCTTTCCGGGATGGGATGAGAAAGAAAAGCTCGAGGTTCTTCACCCGAACATAGAGATCTACTCCAGCAATCGGCTGTGTGCTCTCAAGGTTGAAAGATCAGATGCTGAAGGGCATTTACTTACACACGCAGATCTCCATAACGGACAATGTTCTCTGTGGGTGGGGAAGAGAAGGTTCTAGAGGGTCTTCACTTGCACTTGTATATCGCCTTCCACAATCGCCACTGCCCTCTCTAGGATGCTTAGTGGATCTTTCGCTTGCACATGTAGATCCCTTTCCACAACCACCGTTGCCCTCTCAAAAATGCTAGAGGGTCTTCACTTGCACATGTCGATTTCCTCCCACAACCATCGTTGTCCTCTCCAGATAGGAGAAGCCAGGTGACGCGGAAGGTCCTTCACTTGCACAGGTAGATCTCCTCCTGCAGCCAGCAGACCTTGCAGGTGACCTTGCAGCACCAGATGACCTCGCAGTTGCAGGCCTTCTTCACCCTCCGGTACTGCACGTTGTAGCCCCGCCCGCAGCAGATGGAGTCGCAGCTGGTCTCTTTGCTGCACACCCGGCCCTGCGTGCCCGGCGAGTAGCGGCTCCGGCTGCAGAAGCTGGGCGACTCCTCAATGTAGGCCAGCTCCCCCCTCCTCAAGGCGCTCAGGCTGGAGTCCCGATGATTCCCGCCGCCTCCTCCCCCGTCACCCCCGTTCCCGTTCCCGTTCCGACGCCGTGTGG
>JADBJO010000244.1:735000-745000 GCA_016801955.1 Conus betulinus | reverse complement strand
CAGACGAAGTGTATCTACCTGCATGGTAAAGTAATCATTGGAGTTTGCTTTTCAGCCGGGGTAAACTTGAAAACAATAAATATTATCCCCCCCCCCCCACCACCACCACCACTCCCCCCGTTCCCGAAAAAGAGAAACGGTCTTTGAGTAATTTGCCCGTTATGGTGACGTCATTAAAAACAGCTCATGCATGGGCCAGTTCTTTCACCTCACAGATACGGACTCGTTCACCTCACGTTCGAGAGGATGCGCATACCTTGTAAAATACCGCCTAACCCACCCTCTTCCCCCTCTTTGTGGTCAGTCATGGGAGAACAACAGCAACAAAATGCCCCCCTGCCCTCCCCTCCCCCCCCCCCCTTCCCCATCCACACGCATTCCTCCTCCTACTAAACCCCTGACCCTTCCCTCTACCACCATTTGCTTCCTACCGTTTTCCGCCCTCCCCACCTCAGTGGAAACACCTCTCTCTCTCTCTCTCTCTCTCTCTCTCTCTCTCTCTCTCTCTCTCTCTCTCTCTCTCTCTCTCACGACTTCCATTCCATTCATATCTTATGCGACACATTTCCTCCCCGTCTCTACCTCCACCTCCTCATCGCTCCCTTTCTCTGCTTGCTTGATTCTTATCCCCGTTTCATACATGAAGTGTCGTTGTAAATTCTTGTGTATATTGCACTTTTTATTCAGCGTGTGCTGTCGAATTCGATTCTTTATTGACTTTTGAAATTATTTACTTTTAGAGGATTTTTTTTTTTATTGGGGGCTTCATGTAAAAACCATATTTTATTTTCATTCTTTTCCGTTGTTAAACTCTCTCTCTCTCTCTCATTCTCTCTCTCTCTCTCTCTCTCTCTCTCTCTCTCTCTCTCTCTCTCTCTCTCTCTCTCTCCCCATTTCTTCTTCCCTTCACGCGCGCTCTCTCTCTCTCTCCTCTCTTTCTCTCTCCTTCTCTCTCCTCTAACACTCCTCCCTCCTCTTAACACTATCTCTCTCTCTCTCTCTCTCTCTCTCTCTCTCTCTCTCTCTCTCTCTCACACACACACACACACACACACACACACACACACACACACACACACACACACACACACACACACACACACACACACACAAGTCGTACACATAGGCTTTCCCTGCTTTATCCGTTTTCTCACGCCTTTCCTCTCCCTCCCCGTTCCCCAGGTATTCGTACCTGCCAAGTCGTGTGAGTACTGGGTCATTGTGAAGATTCTCTGCGTCCTTGCTGCACTGTAATTTATCAGTTACTGCTTGCTGTATTGTGTACAATGTTATTGGGTTTTGTCATCTTTTCTTTTCTTCACTTCACGTCGTCTTCTTTTCCCCTCTCTCTCTCTTCTGTTGTCTGTTATTCTTTGTCCGTTGACTACGATTTGTTAACAGGACAGTTTTGTGCTTATTCTTTATCCTTGTTAAAACTATATTAGTTTATCGTCTCCCTAACCCCAAAACCATACACCTACCACCTCTCTCTCTCTCTCTCTCTCTCTCTCTCTCTCTCTCTCTCTCTCTCTCTCTCTCAGTTTCTACTCCTTCTCTTATTTTACTTTTCAATCTTTTCAAAAAAACCACTTCATATTCTCAAACCTTGACGCTTCTTCTTTTGGTATGGAAGTTAATTTCCTCCCTCGAAGTTTTAGCATTATCATCATCATTCTTAGTACTGTTAACACTGATATATTAGTGCTTCGTGGTTGTATGGGGATGCTGTTTTCTCAACATCTTTACAAAAACAACAACACCAACAACAACAACAACACACACACACACACACACACACACACACACACACACACCTCTGCCGTTACATGATGCTCTGTCTCTTTCAACAAGTGGACGCGTCACGACCTCCCACTGTCAACGTCCGTGTCTTACCTGCCTCTCTCTCTGTCTACAAGTATCCCTAGGGCAAGGACCGAGCAGAACAAGCCACACTGAGTAGTTGGCTAGCGAACGGAGAGTTAACGAGCCGCTGTCCACTCCAAAGGTGACCAGAGGTGTGGGGTGGACAGCACTCACTGGCACTGGACACCCTTGGCTGGACATCAAGTGTACACACTATGACGTCAAACGTTCCGCTTGCGAGGGTGGTGTGGAGTCAAGCGTTCGTCTGCGAATCATGTCTGGTTCGTCTGCGTTTGATTCGAATGTTTTTATAACTGTGTCATCCTTCCCCATCCTTCCCCCTCTCACCCTTCACCTTCTACCTCATCCAACCTCCCTTTACTTCTTCACACTTTTTTTTATGAACGGAGCATTATGTTCAGATCAACAAAGGGTTCGTGTTCGTCTGGTTGAACAGCATCTGTGTATGCTGTAACAAAAAGTTCTGTTGAGTTTCGTGCTTTAAACAGCCGGTAAATCTGTACACAGGACCACTGTCACAAAAAAAAAAAATCACACAATTTTCGGATTTAATGGCTAACTTGCAAAGTAGTTAACTAAATAACTAAACTGATTACTTCAGCTAACGGAATACTTGAATGACTGGCTAAACAAGCAATTTATAAAAATAAATATACAAATAAGTAAAGAAATCGGAAGCGTGGTAGGGAAACATTAAACAGTAAATAACGAACAAGTAGAGTAGCTCTTGTTCCTGATGAAATAAACACACACGACCGGGGATGTCTCCCTGTTTGTTCTGTGTGCTCTGTGTTGCCATTTCCGCCTGGCGATTCGCTGTCGTAAACAGCATACGTTTGGAGGTGTGGATGTGTATTTATTTTATCATTGGGCGCAGGTTACCCTATTTATTCGCTAAATAAGCAAATAACGTCACAAAAATCTTCGCGAAATTTTCAGATTTAGTGGCTAACATGCAGAGTAGTTAACTAAGTACTTAACTGATTACTTAAATGACTAAACAAGCAACTTAAAATAAGTGTACAAATAAACAAGTAGTACTTAACTGATTACTTAAATGACTAAACAAGCAACTTAAAATAAGTGTACAAATAAACAAGTAAGTGATTCTCAAGTTCTGTTACAACAACAACAAACAATTCCCCCACTTTATATTAACCTCATCGCTTATGACGGGTGACTTGGGCTTTCATCAATCATCTTACCGTGCAATAAAGGAACTGCATTAACGAACTCGCTGATTAACTTGTAACCAGACCAACCTAACAAACCAATCCATCAAAACGAACCAGTCTACTAAACATACCCCGCCAACCCAGCGACTGCCCTGCATAAGCCTAGTTTTGTTCGTTTGTTTGTTCTTCAAACTTTTTTTTTTTTTTTTTTTTTTTTTTTTTTTTTAGCAGAGGCATGGCCTGCACAGCTGACTGACTTTTAGCATCGTGGTCATAGATGGGAGGGAATTGAAGGGTGACCCGGTGAAGTGCAAGTACTTCTTTGGCCTATTGTTCCCAGAACAAAAAAAATGCACCGGCAAAGGGCAAGTGATTCGAGGTACGTTGTTGTGTCCGCAAGCGCGTGCGTTGTGTGTATGCATGCATGTGTGTTTGTGTGGTAGGGTTAGATGGGGTTGGAAAAGAATGCAAAAACGTTTTGAAAAACATGGATTAAGAATTATTTACTTCTGGTAGTAATAGATTTTAGTAAGAATGTCCGTGTGTGTGTACGCATGCATGTGTGTTTTGTGTGGTAGGATGAGATAGGCTTGGAAAATGTGTTAAAACATGCATTAAAAAGCATGCATTAAGAATCAATCATATTTGGCAGTGATAAAAGTTTTGGTTAAAATGTCCGTTTCCATAGGCCCACTCAAAATTTCTGGCGGTGGTTAAACTTGGTTAAAATGTCTGTGATTTCAGATAAACTGGGAGAAACATGAAACATAATGGTTCCAAAACTAAGGAGATCGTGAGATAATCCTTATTAATCGCGCTGCCCTATGCATGTAATGAGCTTCTACTTTTGATACAGTGTACTTTTTCGTGCCACCCATTCGCTTTTCACCAGCAGGAATGATGTAAAATTCGCCCCTTCACCGGTGTACCCGAGATGAAGGTACTAACCTTGATGCCCACCCGGCTGTTGTGTTGGTCCACGCGGGCCCGGATGTCCTTGCCGGATTTCCGGGCCTTCTTCAGGAAGCGGCGAGTGAATTTCAAGCCGAAGTCGATGTTGTCGCCACATCCGCCCCATTGCCACGTCCTCTTGCTCTCGGCCAGGTTGGACTGGTCGCACGTGCACCGGTCCAACGTGCCTTGGCTGCAGGCGCGCGACACCTCGTGCACCAGGCCGGCTGAGGAGATGGCGTACAGGAAAGAGGTCTCCTTGGTACCTGGGCAAAACAGAGACAGGAGATTAAGTTAGTTGGTGCACCTGTCTGAGGGTTGTCTTTTCACCTGTACCTCCGCAGAGTTGGTGAAAGGTAGAATGTGACCCATGAACGAATCTACTACATTTTTGTGCGGATCCTATTTCAAATGACGGATCTCGGATCCGACTGGCAGGATGATTACACATTTTCCCACCGACCCAAATGCTGTAACAGTTCTGTTACAAAAACAATACATTTCCAAGGAATATTAAGATTTTCTAGTGATATAAACGCTGACTTTCGTGTTGTCCGTATCCTCTTAAAAGCAATACATAGGAAAAAAAACTTTTCTCTCAGTCCGTACCCTACCATTACTTTTCCACGCGCTTCACTTACGCACTGACTTAAAAGACAAATTCAGGATCTGTTTGACCTGGCAGAGGTTTACCACGTGCTCTTCTGAACTGTTTTCTTGTTCCATCTCAGTGGCACTTTTGCCTGCCTCTCATTCCGACTCTCCCTTTCGTAGAGAAACCCTGCTCCTCGTACACTCATCCTGCCGAAGCCTCAAGACCGGTTTTTCCTCAGGTGGCCGTTAATGAATAGTTGCTATAATACAACCCACCAGAGGAGACACTGCGCTGCTGCATAGCTGCTTCGGTGATGTTCAGTGGTACCTGTTCTGACTCGACGTACACGCGAAGCTCACCACTTACGAAGCCATAGGCTCCATATTTAGGACGCTAATTGCTTAATCACAACGTCCGTCTTACAACAGTCCTCCAGAATCTGGCGACATCGATTACAATGTCAGGTAAGTAGAAGGGGATGGATGGCTCCCTTTCCTTTCAGAGCCTAAATCTTATCATCCCTACCCCTGATACCCGCTGCACGGCGGAGTAGATGTCATTCTAGAAGGAGGTGCCTTTGATGTCTTAGACGGGCTATGGTGTCTTAGAGGAGGTGAGGATATTGAAGGATGGGAGGCCTGGGCAAAAGGTGAAGGGAGATGGCGGGGGTTGTTGGGGGGGGGGGGGGGGGGGGGGGGGGGGGGGGGGGAGTGGGGTGGGGTGGGGGGGGGGGGGGTGGAGGAATGGGAAGGAAGCAGAAGCTAAAGTGTTTTAATGATTTATGATTCCTTGGGTTTCTGATGGGGATATTTATCTTCCTGGGAACATGCGTTTTAGTCTGTTTGTTACATGGATATTCAGCTCCCTGGGAACATGTGGTTTAGTCTGTTTGTTACATGAAATTTTTGTATGGCACAAAAGACCCGTGGTATGAGGATTAGGATTCTCTCTCTCTCTCTCTCTCTCTCTCTCTCTCTCTCTCTCTCTCTCTCTCTCTCTCTCTCTCTCTCTCTCTCCAAAGTATCAGTTTCTGATACTTATATTTATAAATCTAGTTACAAAAAAAACCAAAAAAAACTACGTTTCAAGGATCCCTTGTGCTGCCCATTTTTTTCTGCAGTTTGAGCGATATACCTATTGCAAACCCTTAAAGGGTTTTGCAATTAAGACATAACAGTGTGGAGAAAGAAAAATACATGCGGTACTGTCTGCACTTTTTTTTCGATTCCCCAACCCAAATGAAGAACATAGTTGCTAAGATGGGTATGAACAGCAACAATAACAAGAGACAAGCGAGTGATTCACTAGAATAAGTAGATGCGGATAGTAGCACGAATCTGGACCGTTCGTGAAATTGCCTGAACAAAACACTTTCCAAACACTCAAACAAACAGAAACTAGAGGAGAGAGACACACAGCCTGCCTGTCTGAATCACATGTCAGAAAATCTTCTGTAGAGAGGCTGCACCTTGTTCACTGTCATCCATCACTGTGATCAGCTGATTTTAGCTCAAAGCAGTTGTTCAGAGAGAAGAGAGAGAGAGAGAGGAGGGAGAGAGAGTGAGGAGGACGGAGAGAGAGAGAGGCGGAGGAGGGACGGGGAGGAGAGAGAGACGAGGAGAGATGAGAGAGAGAGAAAGATGAGAGGAGACGGTAAGAGAGAGAGAAGGAAGAGAAGAGAGAGAGTGAGGAGATAGAGGCAGGAAGTGCGAGAGGAGAAGACTTAGAAGGAGAGAGAAGGAGGAAGAGAGAGAGGAGAGAGAAAGGTGGAAGGAGATGGGAGATGGAGATGGGTAGAGGAGGAGAGGAGGAGGGAGAGGAGTGATGAGGAGGGGATGAAAAACAGGAAGTAGAGAGAGAGAGGAGAGAAGGGGAGAGAGGAGATATTTGGAGGACGGACACGAGGGAGAGAAGAGAGAGCGAGGGATCGAGGAGGAAGAGGTGAGAGGACATGTGGACGGAAGGAGAAGGCAGACAGAAGGAAAGGGGAGATAAGACGTATTTGGAGAGAACCATGCGAGGATGCGGAAAGCATGGAGACCGATAGCTGCACGAGAAGGAGAGGGAGAGGAGGAGAGAGTGTGGTGAGAGAGAGAGAGAGAGAGCTAGAGAGACGAGGAGCGAGAAGAGTGTGGAGAAGAGAGAGGGAGAGAGGGAGAGAGAATAGGACTAAGAGAGAGGGGGAGAGGGGACAAAGGAGAGATGGAGAGGAGTGGAGAGGGTGGAGAGACCGAGAGAGAGAGATGACGAGAGGAGGAGGAGAGAAGAGAGAGAGCGAGGGGGCAGATGAAGGAGAGATTAGAAGAGAGAGAGCTGGGATGAATTGGATGAGGAGGGATGGGATGGTTGAGAGAGACAGTGGATATAGGTAGAGACTGAAGAATTTGAAGAATTTTTGTCATTGGAGGGCATGCGCCCTTATGAAGGGGTTGTGTGAACGTGTGTTGATGTGTGCAATACAAAATACAAAATACAACGCAAATCATGTCAATAGAGAAAATCATGCACAACTTAAGAATCGTTATTACATGATCAAGGGGGAAAAAATAGATATGAACGGAGAAGTTAGAACGCATTAAGCAAATATGCTGCTACACGTTAACAACCTCTGCGTGCGGCGCTGAGAAGAACAAATGCAGAGCAAACAAGGAAAGGCGCTGGTGGTATTTCTGTAGTATTGTCAGAAGCACTGAACAGCTAGTGCACGACTGCGGAATATAAAATGTTCTTCAGAGAGAGGGAGGAGAGAGAGAGAGAGAGAGAGGAGAGAGGAGAGAGAGAGAGAGAGAGAGAGAGAGAGAGAGAGTGAGAGAGAGAGAGAGAGATGACAGGCAGACAGAATAACGGCCTAAGTAAGAATACACACACGCACACACACGCGCGCGCGCGCGCGCGCGCGCACGCACGCACGCACCCCACCCACCCCTCCACACACACACACACACACACACACAAACAGTGGGGGCAAGATGAAAAACAGCTGTAAAGCTTGCTCTTTAACCCTCAATAAAGACAGTTTTGACTTGACTTCACAGAGAGAGAGAGACACACATAGACAGACAGACAGACAGACACAGAGAGAGATGGTCAGGCAGACAGAATAACGGGCTAAAAATAAGAACAGAGGAGAGAGAGAGAGAGAGGAGAGAGGGAGAGAGAGAGAGAGAGAGAGAGAGGAGAGAGAGAGAGAGAGAGAGGCAGAGAGAAACGAGCAGAGAAGAATAACGGGCTAAATGTAAGAACAGAGAGAGAGAGAGAGAGAAGAGAGAGAGAGAGAGAGAGACGAGAGGAGAGGAGAGAGAGAGGAGAGGAGAGAGAGAGAGAGAGAGAGAATCTCTGTGTATGTGTTTCGCCGCGGAAAAACGCCCACAGCCATGCGTGAGTCGAAAGGGGAAGCACTCGTTTTAGTAAAAATAAGCAAAAGATGGGAACTAATAGTGTTTGGTTGTTCATGATCCTCCCCCAACGCTTCTGTCTTTCTACCACACACCGGCAACAAGGGGGGGAAAAAAAAGAGAAGAAAAAAAACCCTAGAACCACCTATCCGGTATAGTCGGTTCTACAGCATCTAGAAAAACAAACCAAAAAATTCTAATCACTAGACCCACGACCCCGAACCCAGTAAAATCAGGCATGTCTCTTGAATTATTTAAAACTTTTCTGATGAAATTTTGGTTATTTGTCAAAAACCCAGTCAGTTACCCGTTGGTCGATGTGTGTGTGTGTGTGGCCCTCACAGCACAAATACCAAAAGAAAAAAAGAAGAAAAGAAAAAAAAAAAAAAAAAAAAAAAAAAGATGCAGACACCAGCCGCCGTGGCGAATGGGTAGCGTCGCGGACTCCGGCTGGGAGGTCGTGGGTTCGAATCCCATCAGAAGTCATGTGGGTTTTTTCTGCCCCGACCGGCTACTACCCAGAGTTGAGTTTGCTGCGGACTCAGTTGGGAAGACTGGGACCACACAGTCGAGTTTTCATCCACTTAATGGATGCGTTTCTGAGAGTGTTGCTCAAATTTCCTGACCAACACTGCAGGTGTCTGTATCTCTCGGGCCTGGTTGACGCCGGGATATATTATGAAAGGAAGCGTAGAGTACAGCCCTGTCATGTAGTCTCAGACCGAAATGGAAATCCGTAGCATCATCATAATCATCCTCATTCTCATCGATCAGCATAAAAAAAAAAAAAGTCTCAAATTCTGTGGCCCTTCATGCCCTGCTCTCATGGTGACCTCAGTTTCGATGTCCTCTCCACGTCTGTGGCCTTGGTTTGGTTCCGTCGGGGTCACCGGTATCGGCGAGTCCATGGGGGCTGTCGTTGGACGGACGTGGTGGCGCCCTCCGGAGGGAGAGCTCACTCACGCCGGCTCCGCGACTAAGCAATTATTGTCGTCAGTAGGGGGCTTAGTAGGTGGTGTCCTGCGTATGTTAGATCAGAACAGGCGCCACTGAACACCACTGAAGTGACTCGGCAGCAGTGCAGTGTCTCCTCCGGTGGGGTTGCCTCTTGACGACTTGACATTGACTGCTGCCTGTGGATTGCCGGTGCCGGGGCTACGGGCTAGCTTTAAAAAATATAATCCCAAGGGACTATGGAGAGGTAGAGACGCAGAGGCAGACATGAGAAGACATGGGCAGACAACGTGATAGAAAAATGAAGCGACGAGCCTTTCGCAGAAACACACGCCTTCGCAGAATACAACCGACAGCAATGGAGCGAGCTGGTGTGGGGAAAGTCCACAAAGCAAAACGAGGCCAGGTCATAAGGGAAAGAAACAATCAGTCGTGTCGTTTCAACTAGACGTCTCCCGTGATAGGGGTCTGGGAAGACCCACACTTTAAAGAGCGGTAATCGGATACGAGAGCGCACTGAGTGTGCGTCATGGGCGATCCGTATTGTCGGTTAAAGTTGATTTTTTCCAGGACTCTATGAAGAACGTGAGTCTTGCACAACCCGCAATACCTGATGAGCAAGAAACCGTAAAAGCACACAGTAAAGACTATATAATGTTCATGGGGTGTATGTGATCCGAATCGTCGAGTGTTTGTGGCTAAAAAAGCGAGGTCCGGCAAAAAAGTGAAAAGGACACATGACAGTAAAGAACTGAAAAGACGCGTTTCAACCCTTCGGTCTTCTACAAGCAAAACAACCACGCGACATGAAAACAAACAAACAATTTTTTTAATGACCTCTCTTGGTACGTGAGCAGGAAGTGTGATGGAAGTTATTTTCTCTTGGCCAGTGGAAGGCTTGGATTAGGACAGACGAAAAAAACCAGTGGATACAGAGAAGAATTTTTTTCTCAAAATGTAAATCATAGGATAATAAAGAAGATGGCAGGGAGGATGATTTTGTGGTTGTAATAGCTACATTGATGGAAGTCAGCTTCTTATTAATG
>JADBJO010000244.1:702500-712500 GCA_016801955.1 Conus betulinus | reverse complement strand
TCTCTCTCTCTCTCTCATATCAAAGTCCCATTACTCTCACCCGGCTTCACTTCAACTGCTTTGCCCGTATTGACGACGACGTACGTCCGCCACACAACATTCTTGATAACAACTGCCTTGTCGGCCTGCTCTCGGGGAAGGATCGGTCCATGGTTGTGAATGAAAGGCCAGTTTCGTCAAGTCAGGAGTGTGGAAGAGGAAGCATATCAATATCTGCTTCGAGCCTGCGCGAACGTGAATTGACCCGTTTTTCTGCTTGGCTAATTCTCAGACCACACCACATGAATTTGGATGGAAGGCGGAGTGAATCCAATCCTCTTTTGCAGTAGAGTGGCGTAGGTGTGTGTGTGTGTGTGTGTGTGTGTGTGTGTGTGTGTGTGTGTGTGTGTGTGTGTGTGTGTGATCCTGCAATCTTCCATATCATCTCAATAACATCATTGCCATATGTCTCATTCCTGCCTCCCCCGTACACAGTCACACCACATTTTTCCTGCCACGGCCCCAATAACGCAGTTCACAGGGAGCGATCAATATCAAGTAGTCGTGAGCCAACCCACCTGAGCAGACACCGCACTGCTGCCGGGTCATTTGAAAGGTGGTGCTCAGTCGTGCCTGTTCTGATGCCGCATTCGCCGAGCAGACTTATTATGCCCTCCCACCGACGAAAATATTTTGCTCAGAATAACGAAAGAATAAAAGGGGAGAAGGCGGAAGGGAGGAGGGAGAGGGGGGGGGGGGGGGGGGGGGGGGGGGGTTGGACGGGGGAGGAGTGTCTATCAAAAACATTTTTTCAGAGGGTGTCTCCTTTTTCTACCAGAAACGTTTCTCTGAGTTCTCATGACGAAGCTGTATCGGGAGGGGGGGGGGGGGGGGGACGGTACACACAAAAAACCGTTTGAGACTTGAGGTTCGGAAGACCGTGCAAACCACGTGCGGGTCGACCTGTCTGTGTGATGAATCTTCTATGCCAAGCAACGGAAATGTCTGTCTTGACGATTCAATTCATGTTGAACAGAAAGACGCCGATCCGAAATTAAGTTGTTATATACTAGAAGCACGCTGGTAAACCCATGGAAAATAGGAGGTTTTCCCTGGGAAAAAATATTTATGTAGAAAATTCCTTTTTAACTGGTAAAGAAATAGTAAGAACACGCGAACGTAAAAAAGGGGAGGTAAAAACATACGAGTGGCGCCGTGCTATGGTTATTTCCGTGAACAACAGCCTGAAATTCACACACACACACACACACACACACCAGCCGCCGTGGCGAAGTGGTTAGCGTCGCGGACTCCCGGCTGGGAGGTCGTGGGTTCGAATCCCATCAGAAGTCATGTGGGTTTTTTCTGCCCCGACCGGCTCCTACCCAGAGTTGAGTTTGCTGCGGGCTCAGTTGGGAAGACTGGGACCACACAGTCGAGTTTCATCCACTTAATGGATGCGTTTCTGAGAGTGTTGCTCACATTTCCTGACCAACACTGCAGGTGTCTGTATCTCTCGGGCCTGGTTGACGCCGGGATATATTATGAAAGGAAGCGTAGAGTACAGCCCTGTCATGTAGTCTCAGACCGAAATGGAAATCCGTAGCATCATCTTAATCATCCTCATTCTCATCGATCAGCATAAAAAAAAAGTCTCAAGTTCTGTGGCCCTTCATGCCCTGCTCTCATGGTGACCTCAATTTCGACGTCCTCTCCACGTCTGTGTGCCTTGGTTTGGTTCCGTCCGGGTCACCGGTATCGGCGAGTCCATGGGGGCTGTCGTTGGACGGACGTGGTGGCGTCCTCAGGGGGGAGAGCTCACTCACACCGGCTTCGCGACTAAGCAATTATTGTCGTCAGTAGGGGGCTTAGTAGGTGGTGTCCTGCGTATGTTAGATCAGAACAGGCGCCACTGAACACCACTGAAGTGACTCGGCAGCAGTGCAGTGTCTCCTCCGGTGGGTTGCCTCTTGACGACTTGACATTGACTGCTCCCTGTGGATTGCCGGGTGCCGGGGCTGTGGCGGGGCCGACCGGGCTGTGGCTGTGGACGGGGGTGTCGGAATGAGCGGCGTGGGTGCACTGCCTCTGAGGTGGCGCAGAGGTTGGGACAGAAAAAAAAAAAAAAAAAACACACACACACACACACACACACACACACACACACACACACACACACTGAGAAATGTGTTATCACAATAGTCACACAGCAAGATACAACACAACACGATACGACACAATACTATACAGTACAATAAATAAAAAATGTGTTATTCTACAATCAAAACTGGATTTTCTCTTCCAGTACCGGGAGGAGGGGGGCAGAGGTAAAGGATAGGAGGAAGGCGATAACGCGTAGAAATTGGGATGCTGTTCTGCTGGTTTCTCGTTAAATGGACATCGAAGCCTTCATCTTGGCGGTGGGTGGCTGGTCATTAGATCGGTCTTTGTACCAAATAATGCATAGGCACGCGTGGAAGTGCGCGTGCAGCACACAACAAGGGGGGGGTGGGGGTCGGGGGAGGGGGTCGTAGGACAGGTGGTGTGAGTCGGAGAGAGGAAGGAGGGGAGGTTGGGTGGAAGGGGAGAGGATGGAAGAAGGGGGGGGGGGGGGGGGGGGGGGCGAGGAGGGGAAGGAAAGGGTAGGTAGAGGGGTCTTCACTGTTTTTTTTTTTTTTTTAGCTCGAATGCCGAATTTACATACCATACTCTGCATTAATTGATCTTGATGGTGGGAATACGAGATCTGTGAGCATTCAATCAAGAAAGAAACAAAAACGAAAATGAAAAGCTGCGCCCAGATCATTCATCGACAGAATCTCTACAGCATTAGTCCGTGCTTACAATAATAATAATAATAATAATGATAACAATATGCAAAACAAGAGAGAGAGAGAGAGAGAGAGAGGAGACGAGAGAGAGAGAGAGAGAGAGAGAGAGAGAGCATCCCCTCTTTCAAAAAAAAGAAGTGTGCCACTGTCAGTAATATTAGGACATTAGAACGGATGCACTTACTTAGTCAGCTGCACCGATCTAGCGAGGAACAGCGTCCACCAGTAAGGATTGCTGGTGCCGTTCATGATGATAGAGAAAATCCGGCACTCGAGTCTACATGCTGACAAGCGTTGATACGGTCTCAAGCTTGCTTTACTGTTCACGGCTGGCTCGTAACGACAGGCAGACACTCCGACACATCTAAACGTGGACTTTCGCGTCACTCGTTTCACCCCCCCACTCCCCAACCCCGCACCCTCCTCACACACACACATACACACACACACACACGCGCGCGCGCGCGCGCGCGCGCGCGCACACAACACACACACGCACACATGTTAACTATGGGCTTGCTGGTCTTTTAGGTAGAAATGAGACTTTATTTGCATCGATCATCAGTTAGACCTCATTTCCTCTCTGCATTCTTCTTTCTCTTTGATTTTCATTCCCCACCCCTGACCTTTTTAATATTTGTTTTCCTCTATTTGTCATGAATAGCAAGGACGACCAGAATTACATGTACTTTTTGGTTGGTAGTTTTGATTAATCATGAAGTCATGGACGCTCACGGCCAGAACGTAGGTGTGATGGAAAGGAATTGGGGAGGGGGGAGGGGACGTGTGCATCATTACATTTCGAGTGATTTTGTGTGCATTTCACCGAGGCCAAGGACATGTATGCGTTTGAAAATCAATTACGGTTCTTCAAACATTGCATGACGCTCGCCAGCAGTCTAACAGAAAACCGACATGCGACACTCGTTTGACTTCATAATAAGCTCGTTGTATGGGCTATGTGCTTGGATCATTATGCAATTTTATTTCAAGGTTTGTTCAAAACACATTTCCTGCCCTCTAGTCTTTGGAAACAGTACAGACAACATGGTGGGAACTGGAGAGGGGGGAGGGGGGGGGGGGGGTTTTTTTTTTTTTTTGTGTTGCAGCCACATTGATGACTAGACAAACATAAATTTTTGAGCGGAGCGTCAGTACCGAAATGAGTGAAGATTTTCCCTTGCGGGCATAAAAGAAAAAGCTTGTGTCTGTTAACAGTAAACAACACAGCAACTTTCTGGTCTCATGGTAAAGCAGTTACACGGCCGTGAATAACTCCGAGATAATGCTGCTTGTGGGACCGATTCGCCTAGCTCTTATGCAGATACATGAAACACAGAAGAAACCAGGGAACTCCCTTAAGAGTTCCACGCTATCTAAGCCATATCCTCCGACTGACACAAGCACGCAACCACAAGATCTGAAGAAACGAAGAAATACAAAAAAAAAGGGAAAGCAGTTAATAACAAACGACTAAAACAGCTTCCCCCTCCTCCCCCCCCCCCCCCCCCCCCCCCCCCCCCCCCCCCCCCCCCCCCCCCCCCCCCCCCCCCCCCCCCCCCCCAAAGGAGACAATATACTGATCATAACTGAAAAGTAATGCCGCTTGCAGTATGAATTACCTGTTCTTACAATGTTCAAAATCAAAAGGCATCGGTCAGTCTTCAATGCATGTTCTGTTCACATCTCCCTGATGTTTTCTAAAAAAAATCTTCCTGTTGACAACCCTTGAACCATTTGAAAACTGCAAACATTTTCACTCCGGGCAGTGTTTCATATGACGTAAAATCAGGGGTAGGTACATCTCTTACTGTTACATATCAAGAGCTCTGGTTTTTTGTTTGTTTGTTTGTTTTTTGTTTTTTTTGTTTGTTTGTTTGTTTGTTTTGCTTTCGCAGTAAGGTAAATAAACACGTAGAATGTTTTTGCTCAGGAAATATTGGAGCATAAAAAAACTGTTGAGCGTCTCCTCATCTATTATCAATGATAGGATGTCGAAGTCGATTTGCGCTCTCCGTGGGCTCGATCCAAACAAGGGACACTATTCTCTGTAGGCGGTTTGGAGTTTAACTGTCTTCTCGCTCGCGTTTCTGCTTACACGGGTTACAAAATTGGGCTGTACAACCCCTGTCATCGCCAGGAGGTATGACTGTTGTTTATATTTGGGAGACAGGGAGATGATATCTCTACACACTTTCAGGATGCAAAACTGTGCTGGAATGCATTAGGGTTTCTACAGACCACACGCAATGGTCATTTACATCTATTAACAATCCGTGGTGGATGTCCGAGGTCAAATAAATGCGTGTAAACAATCTTTTGATGGAGCGCAAGGGACTGTGTCATCACTGATCATTTTCAGACTCCGAAAAAAAAAGAGGACGAAGGGGCAGAAAGACAGGAATGAGCAAGGAGAGAGGGCAGATCGTGTGATTGCACAGACAAGATGAAAGAAAAAGACAGGAGCAAAGGAAGAAAAGAAAAAAAAAAAAAGAAAACTTGATGAAAAAGTGGAGACTGTACAGTACAGAGAAACTATTTACTGAAAACCAGCTGACTGAACACCAAAGACATTCCGTCCGCGTGAGAATGAGACGAGCTCCAGCGCGGTCCGAGCTGGCTTCCAGCTATTTTATCACCCCCCGTCAAATAAACAGAGATAATCTTGCGCGACCTACACTCCGCCAGGCGATAGGCGCCACCATAAATAGGCCGGCGGAGTTCTTTGCTGAAGGCCGCTCTATAAACAGTTCCATCAGATTCCCAGGCAGCCGAAGCACCTACAAGACAGATGCTCGGGTCAGTCATCGTGGTCTGTCTGTCTGTGCGTGTGTGGGAGGGGGATGGAGTGGAGAGAGAGCCAGCTTCCGAACTGTGGGTCGTCTGATAAATCCCTCCCACTGCCCAGTTCTCCACATAGTCTGTTCTAACTGTTCTCAGTTCAGCCGGTGTTAGACAGATCTCCCAGATAACTTCTTTGGGGGTAGTCTCAACTCAGCTTCAGGGGGGAGGGGGGGGGGGGGGGCGGTTTTCTCGATGTGTGAGCCGATACCAGGGAGCTGAGGGGGCGGCAGGTAGGCGTGCAAACAAGAGGAGGTATCCCTTTTTTTTCCCTCTGAATCCCCGCTACGTCATCTGGAATGTGGCTGAGCATCGTCAACATTATGAAGTGTTGACTTTGTGTGTGTCCGACCTTCTCAGCACAGAGATGAAGCACTGAGATGATTCTGATGCTGATGGCTGTTGAAGCAGCCACTGGTCGTCTTCGCCCGTTGATGGTCTGATGCCCTCGACGCCTGTTGGCAGACATCCGGCCACACGTGCATCACAAACACCTACACACACATCAGCTGAAAGCCAGGTGGTGGGGTACCCGCTTCAAGATTGGAGCCGCCCCTTTCCCAATACAAGTGTTGAGCACCGCGGAGCGAACAGATTGCGACAGTGTACACAAGTATCGAGATAGAAGATAGTATAACAGAAAAACACATGCTGGTAAACACGTGATTACGCAAGTAAAAGTGGACGCAAATAAATAAATCAACATAGGAACGTGCAAAAACAAAATGCAATGTCTCCTGATTTGCTAACTAGTTACGAGTCGAACGTTGCTGAAATGACATTAAATTCTTCGTTAATCAAAATTAAGAAGAGACCTGAAGACGGTCTAATGGCAGTGATGACAATTATGCAGCTGATTAAGAGATTCGAACCATGCTCACGTTTTGTAGCTTCTGTCGGGAATCGGTATCAACCTCTCATTACAAAGAATTGCCCACTTCCATTTTAAGCCGACTTCTCCTGGTTCACATCACCCTTCACTGCATCCATCCCCCCTCCCCCATTCTGTTTCTTTCAGTCTGCTACATTCACACCATTGCCAAAGACTAAAATGAAGATCAGAGGTGGTGAAAGTGAGGGGGGAGCGGGTGGTGGGGAGGGAGGAGAGAAGAGCGAGACGTGGGGTATTGATAAAGGAGTAACGGGCCAGGTCAAATGTACAAATCTGTTTTTAGGTCAGGGCTACATCAAAGTCGCGTTGTGGACGTACACCACCCACAGTTCGCCCGGTCCTTTTTTTCCATCTACACCATTATCAATACAAATATCAATACAGTCTGGAACCGATCTGTTTCGAAGACGTTTAAGATTTGTGTGATAAATCGGTTTATTGTGTAAATCTCTGTATGCATGTATATTGCATATGTACAGGAAAAATGCTTTCACCACACACAAACAGACACAGAAAGACGAAGAGTAGGGGGAGGAAGGAGAGAGAGATGAGGAGAGAGACAGAGAGAGACAGACAGACAGAGACAGAGAAAGACTTAGAGAGAGACGGAGAGAGACAGTCAGACAGACAGACAGACAGGAATTGGCTCTTGCTAGGATGAACTTTTCGGCCACTTCTGTAGTCCTTCAGATAAGAGTATATACCAAGATTTTGGTAGTAAATGTACGAACACAAAATACCATCACCAACTTTCAGAACAGAGGACCAATTTGAACATTAGTATGGATGACACTTAGTCTTACTACTGCATTTGTCATCTGTGCATTTAAAAAAATCAAGAAAATGAGTGAGAAACCAAGTGACTGACATTCGACTGAATGACATGGGAAAACAAGTGATCATCGCCATTACGCAGCTGTTCAGTCGACTCTACCCAGGCGGACAACCTGTTGGGTAAAGTACTGAGAGCATGGTCTCCCACCAGGATAGGCGCTCTAGAAGTTGCTTTCAAAGTGGGTGACAACGGGTGGGAGTTGAAACAAGAACAAAAATGGAATTACTGCATCGCAACACGAAGGAGCAAACAAAATTACAAAAACAAAGGCAACTCGTTTCGACCTACTGGGATCTTCTTCAGGCAAGATAAATCACGTTCAAGGCAATTAAAAGTTAAAGACGAACTAACAGTCATTTATTTCTTCGAACTGGAAGCACAATTTAGCCTTGGGTGAACGACTAAACCTCTGTGTTCAATGTCCCCGGCAGCCCAGTGACTCAACTCTGATTAATTAAGACTAACTCCCATTGGAAAGTACTCACGCTTGGAAAGTTCGAGTCTCTCCTAAGACGGGTAGGATTGTTTGACACCGTCAGCTGTAAAGTATAGTGTGAACATTAAGCCGGCCCGTGACACACAGCCAGTGAGATCAACCGGAAGAGGTGAATGCCTTCAGTATCCGCAACGGAAGTCAGACTAGCAATGAGCGACGATACCAATCTTCCCCCTTCTACATCTTCGCGTTATTTCACATTTTGCTGTCCACTTAGAAAACAGAAATCTTGTCGTCTGACATCGTAGTGTAAAACCTTTTCAGGATGTTAATCTAAAATCAACACTCACCCCCCCTCCCAACTCTTTCCTTCCTCTTTTCCGGGGTTATTGAGTGTGCTCCAACACACTGATTCATTTGTTTTAAAACTGTTGATGCAGAATTTTCCACAAAAAAATATAACACTTTGTTCGATACTTCGTGCATAATGCTAAAAAAATATAACAATGGCTGCAATTTTCGTGGGTTAAGCACGAAAAATGTAACAATGTTACATTTTCAATGGAAAACGCACCAGAGATTTGTCACTTCGTTGCTTTTTTTGTGGAGATTGCTGCAGTGTAACATATTCTGCGAGTGGCTGATCACTGTCCATTCTCTGGCGGGTGGTTGCAAGTTGGCGCGAAAATTACTTACACACAATTATCACGAGCGAGCATGCGTCACATTCTTTGTTTCTCCCCCTCATCAGCCAAGGTCGGTAGCGACCTCTTAGGTAAGAGGAACAGTTAAGAAAAGGGTGGAATTAGAATCTAGTTTAAAAAAAAAAAAAAAAAGGAAAGGAGCAAGTGAGATATGTGAGAATTTAGGCCAAAGTCGGTAGCAATGTCCAGAGAAGGAAGGAGCAACATTTCAGGAAAGGGCTGAAATCAGGATCGAGCTTAAAAAAAAAAGAAACGAAAAAAAAGAACAAAGAAAAAAAAAAAGAGGAAACACGACAAGGAAGAAATAAGGGACGAGTACGAAAGCCAATTTTCTCATATCAGAATGGAACTCTATCGTTTCATTTTCATCATCTTCATCCTCATTACTCAGCATTTGGGGGGGGGGACGGGGGGGGGTGGGGGGGGGGGGGGGTAGAAATCTCAAATTCTGTGACCCTCCATGTCCTGCTCTGGAAGGGGCCTCAGTGTGGATTTCCTCTCCATGCCTGTTATTACTGCCCTTGGTGAGTCCCGTGTCAAGGTTGCCGGTATCGGCATGATCATATGGACTGTCGTTAGACAGACGTTGTGGAGGGGGAAAAGGGAGGTGAGAGGGGGAGAGTTACTCGCTCTGGTTCCGCGACTCAGCAATCAATTCGTCTGCAGGGGGGCTTGGTAGGTGGTGTCCTGCGAACGCTGGATTTGTACACGCACCCACTGAATACCATCGAAGTGACTGGGTAGCAGAGCAGCATCTCCTCTGGTGGGTTGCCTCACATTTACCCTCCATGTGGACTATCGGTGTCGGGGCAGCAGCAGCAGAACAAGCCAGGGTGTGACTGGACTGAAAACCGGAATAAACACTCGGCGTGACAGAGGGCTAAACACAGGAGAGAAAAAAAAAAACATTAAAAGAAGGGGAGGGGGCGGAGGGGGGGGGGGGGGGGGGGGGGGGGGAAGGCGGGGTGAATTGAAGACCTCAGAATAGAGTAAGTAAAAGACACTTAGAGTCGAAACGTTGTGCATTGTTTTTTGTTTTCTTTTGACCCCCCTTTTGTTTCGGTCTTTACTACCTTACCTTCAAATTGTATGGTTGTTCTGAAAAATACCCAGTCAAATGTTATCAGCTTAGGTAAAAGTACTTTCAAAGAAAGGTGGCAACAAGTAAGGCAAGGTATGAAAATAAGAAAAGTTGGAAACTAGTAACAAAAAGTATGGAAATGTGAAAAAGTGGGAACGATTAAGATAAAAAGTGTGAAAATAAGACAAAGCAGGAACGAATAAGAAAAAAAATGTTCAACGTAGAATTAAGGAACGAGAGGGGGAAAAGGGACAGTAAAGAAAAGGTATAAAAAAAGGAAAGAAAAAAAGATACGAAAGAGTCAGAAAAGAGCAGGAAAAAGGAGTATGAAAAATTGTAAAACTAAGCAAAGGTAGGAACGAATCAGACATTTTATAAAAACAAAAAAAAAAGTAGGAAAG
>JADBJO010000244.1:687500-697500 GCA_016801955.1 Conus betulinus | reverse complement strand
TCCTGGTACCCCCCCCTCTCTCTCTCTCTCTCTCTCTCTCTCTCTCTCTCTCTCTCTCTCTCTCTCTCTCTCTCTCTCTCTTGACGGTGGCTCCCCCTTTTGGCTGGGACGAGGTCAGCGGCGGGACGCGGATGATTAAAGGACAGGGGCGACGTGTCTGTTACGCCGAGGTGTCTGCTAGTGTGCGGAGGCAGCAGGGCGAGAGGGCGGCACTTCGCCTGCTGCTGCGCTGCCCAGTGCGTACGCTCTCGACCGTGGCTTTGCACCGGTCAACCGTGCTCTCTGGAATGCTGGCAGATTGCGGAGAGGGCGGCCGGGAGGAGGGGGTGTAGGGGAGGGAAGGGGTGGGGATGGGGGTGGAGGTAGGGGCAGATGACCGACCCTCCTTGGCGGAATCCTCCGTTCTGTCCTCCTTTCTCCGACTTCCCCCCATCTCCCCCTTCCTCCTCTCTCCCCCTCTCCCGTTCACTGTCTCGAGGCCTTTTCCTATCGCGGTCTTCGTTTAGTTTCTGGACTTAGTATTCTTGTGATGGGGTGAAAATCGATAAGACTCTTGCTTCTTTTCCCTTGGGATGAAGCATCCACACATAGGTATTACGTGGAGTGAAGGCTGAAAGCGATTATACATATATATATATATATATATATATAATATATATATATATATATATATATCACAAATAAAATCAGAGAGCCACTCAGAACTCTAAAAATGCTCAACCAAAAAGGGAGCGACATAACTTTAAAAGTATGATTTAAAATGGAGGTTAAAAACCGACGACAAAATTGTTTCGAGCTATTGCTCTCGTCAGGGTGAGGTACTTACATATATATATATATATATATATATATATATATATATATATATATATATATATATATATATATATAATGCTGAACAATTAAGTAGAGGGGTAAAACAAGTGCAGGCTAATAATTCTTCAGTCATTATTGTAATAACTTTGCACAGATTTAAACTTTAAGAAAAAAAAAAGATGAAGAAAATGGGAGGGGGGGATATATTACAAATAATGAGAAACCCTTCACTAGCTGAATATATATATATATATATATATATATATATATATATATATATATATGCGTGTGTGTGTGTGTGTGTGTGTGTGTGTGTGTGTGTGTGTGTGTGTGTGTGTGCGCGCCCGCCGCCCGCGCGTGCGCATGTGTGTAATGTATGGAAATCCTGATGTTTCTACGAACACTGGAAGTGAACTAACTCCGCTCGGGTGACCACAATCAGCAGGCTGTTGTGGCGATCAGTTCCTATCACCTGCCCAGCCGCGGTTTCCATAAATCAAGGTGTCCGGCTGGTCATCGTGACGGACTAGTCACTGGAGGTCCGGTTCACGGTCATGTCCGACAACCTGAAGATCTCCATGCCGCATCACGTTCCTCATCTCACTCTCTCCCCCTCCCTCCCTTCTTTTATGTCTCTCCTCTCGTGCGGCAGTGCCAGTCGCACGTGCGTCGCGCGATTTATGTGGCTCTATCAGCCTGGTTGGTCGGTTGGCTGGCTGGTTAGCTGGTCCATTGACTGCTTGGATAGGGTGGCCTCTAAGGGTGTCCAGCGTCCGTTCACACCGAAGACCATGACCACATGGTGCGGGGAAAGGCGGAGGGGGAGAGGCGAAGGTGATGGTGGTTACATCTGTTGGTCTCCTATAACCATTGTCCAATCTTTCCCTCATTTTCCCAAACCATTCCTCCTCACCCCCTCCCTCTACCCGACCCCGACTTCCCCACCCTCCACTCTCTCTCTCTCTCTCTCTCTCTCTCTCTCTCTCTCTCTCTCTCTCTCTCTCTGACGCACGCGTTAATTCCGATTCCATATTCAGCGGACGAGCAGATCATCGTGAGGAAGTTGAACAGTCCCATACTCAAAGACCACTCAATGGCGCCATGCTTAGAAATCATCCCGTGAGACTACGAGCAGCTGACTAAACTGTGGGATTACACATGATGACACACGCAAGAATATCACCAACAACGATGAACCTCTGTATTCTAGCCGATGAACGACGATGGAAGGAAGGAAGGAGCGAAGGAAAAAAGGAGAGAAGGACAGAAGGAAGAAAGGGGAGAAGAGAGGAAAGAAAGATCATTGTTCCCGTCAGGAATTTTCCGCCTAAAGAGGGTGCCGATACGTCCATGACCAACAGAAGTAAATCTGTCGACTCGTGAAAGGTCGTAAACAGGACAGGCTGCGTTTTATGCGGATTTAAATTGGGTCCCTCCGATCCGCCCCAACTCGTGCGTGGGTGATTTAGGGACCTCTTGTATCACACCAAAAGACACTGCATTTATACGTAGAGGTGTGTGTGTGTGTGTGTGTGTGTGTGTGTGTGTGTGTGTGTGTGTGTGTGTGTGGTGGTCACTTGCTGTGAAATCGACTCCGGCTAAGGTACAGCTTAAAAATGGGCAGTTTTCTCTGCCTTATCATCGTGCTGGCCATCTTGTGGTTCCAGTGTAGCACCAGATATCTCCTTCCCCCCTCACTACTCCCCTCCCTACACACACACAAAAGCTCTCTCTCTCTCTCTCTCTCTCTCTCTCTCTCTCTCACACACACACACACACACACACACACACACACACACACACACACACACACACACACACACACACACACACGCACACACACACACACACACATATTTCTGGGACATTCGATTTCTCTTGGCACTGTACCTAAGTGAACGTAACTAACACACAGACAGGAAAATATTTGGGATGAACAAGACAGGAGTTTATAGGGTGACGGAGATGGGAGCTGGTAAGAGGGGAGAGGAGGAGCGGATGGAGTGGGGGGGGGGGGGGGAGGGGGGGGGGGAGGCGGAGCCCTAATGTCTTCTCGTAAACTGCAGTGTCCGGTATAAAACACCTGTAACGCGGGGGAAAAAATTAAGCGAGGGGACAGCCATGGCGATCCCAACAAGACACCTCCGGGCTGCGGTCGTCAGGTGGTCAAAGGTCTGTTCAAATGACCCGACCTAAATCAACCCGTCTGCTTTGTCGGTCTGTTGTCTTCGGAGCGTTGGAACTGCGTCATATCTCACCCACCCCATGATCACTTCCTCAAGATAGCAGCAGCTCGAGAATGGTGTGCTGTGTGTGTTTGTGTGTGTGTGTGTGTGTGTGTGTGTGTGTGTGTGTGTGTGTGTGTGTGTGTGTGTGTGTGTGTGTGTGTGTGTGTGTGTGTGTGTGTGTGTGTGTGTGTGTGTGTGTGTCTGTCTATCTGTCTGTCTGTGTCTGTCTGTCCGTCTGTCTCTCTCTCTCTCTCTCTCTCTCTCTCTCTCTCTCTCTCTCTCTCTCTCTCTCTCTGCCAACTCTCTCTCTCTCGCGCGCGCGCGCGCGCGCGCGCGCGCGCGTGTGTGTGTGTGTGTGTGTGCGTGCACGTGTGTGTGTGTGTGTGTGTGTGTGTGTGTGTGTGTGTGTGTGTGTGTGTGTGTGTGTTTCATGCACGCGCGCGCGCGTGTGTGTCTGTTGTTTGAAACACACAAGAGAGAGAGCAAGCGCTTTTAATCCAGCACAGACGTTTTGTCGAAAAGAAAAAGTGGACAGCGAAGAAAAGATTCATATTTGAGAGATGTTAAAACTGATATCAAAAGAAAAAAAAAAGATAAATAACACTTGCGGATGAAGTGGTTGCAGAATCCGTGACAGACGTGGAACAAGAAACATTTCAAGCGTTGCTCTTCCTCATAACAAGGAGCTCCCCTACAAGCATCAGTCACTAATATTGGTGTCGAGGAGTGTTCCTTCATAATCACCAGCCACTAACAGTTTTTAGAATGATTTTCCTTGCAATCACGAGCCACTGATAGAACAAACGGAAAAGTTCTCCTCCCAAATCATCAACCGCTAACAATTCTAATGTAAAATTATCATAGGTAATCATCAGCGATCAATCATTTTAAGGAAGAATTCTCCACCGTAATCGTCACCACTCATAATTCTAAGGAAAAAAATTCTCTCCCCTAATCACCAGCCACTGACATTTCAAAGGAAGAATTATCCTCCCTAATCATCCACGAATGATAACAATTGAGGAGGAAGAGTGCTCCTCCTCAATGATCAGCCACTAACAATCCTAAGGAAAAATTCTTCTCCTTAATCATCAGCCACTAACAATTTGAAGGAAAAATACTCCTCCCTAATCATCGACCATTATCAATTCTAAGGAAGAATTCTCCTCCTTAGTGATCGGCCACTAACAATTCTAAGGAATAATTTCCCTCATTAATCATCAAGCACCGACTATTCCAAGGATGTATTCTCTTCCCTAATCATCAGCCACTAACAATTCGAAGGAAGAATACTCCTCTTTAGTGATCGGCCACTAACAATTCTAAGGAAGAATTTCCCCATCACTCATCAACCACTGACTATTCTAAGGAAGAATTTTCCCCATCAGTCATCAGCCACTGACTATTCTAAGGAAGAATTCTCCACCCTAATCATCAGCCACTGACGGCACCGAGGAAGAATTCTTCTGCGCTACCATCAGCCGCTCACATCGCTGAGGAAAATGAATCTCCCAATTATCAACCACTTGAGGTGCTGAGGAAGAGTTCTCCTTCCCAATCTTCATCCGCGAGTGGTTAACAACACTGAGAAAGGGTTCCATCTCCACAGTCAGCAGCACCGATGGCTTACAACAGTGTCGAGGAATTATCCCCCCGTAAGAAGAGTTCTCACCAATTGTCAGCCACACTACTTAGAAAAAAAAAAAAAAAAAACCTCCTCTCGAATCATTAAGTACAAACTGTACTGCCACGTGATTTATCTCTGAATGTTCCACGTCACCTAAAGGATATTACTATCCCTTTCACTGCAAAGATTGGGATTTCCCGTCCACCCACCTATCCACCCGCTTGTTTTTTTTTCTCTTTCTGTATACAACTCCCACATGAATGTGACCAGCTGTAAAGAAACGAAATCTTGTACCACTCATACCTGTTCCTTCGCAACAAACTTGCAGCTCGTCAGTTATTTTTTTTCTTCCTCATATACAAACGGCCGTCACCCCTACAAAACCCGGGAGGAAGCCAGTAAATTGTGTCCTCCCCAAACTAAATTAGACCCCCCTCCACCCTTCCTAAACCCAGCCCCCCCCCCCCCCCCCCCCCCCCCCTACTTCTATCCACGCCCCCTCACTCTCCTCCCTTACTCTGTCTGTCGACCTCTCAGTAGAGAACATGTTTGTCAACAAACGTAAACGCTCCGATAGGGCCGTTTCAGGGGCAGATAACTTGACCTATGTCTGCGCTGTGACGATAAGGAATCTCAGTCTGGGTTAACCGTGACACCTTCCTCCTAATCTGTACCGCTTCGCTCTCCCCTACTACCCCGCCATCCCCGCAACAAAAAATGTGAAAGGAAAAAAAAAAAGAAGCAAAGGAGACAGGTCGAATGAAGCGGGGGTGGGGTGGGGGCGGTTGGGGGTGGAGAGGGAGGAGTGTATAGAAAAGTTAGAAAATAAAATAAAAAGTGGCCCTCGAACAGGCGATGCTCTCTCTTCTTTCGACTCCATCGGACCTGCTGCGTGACGTTGGTGGCATCATCGTGCCATGAGTTGTTTCTGTTGTTGGCAGGGCTGCTGTCAGCTGGCATCATTCTGGCACCCACGCCATTCATTCCGTCCCTTCTTCCTCCCTTCAGGACTACACTTAGGCCTCGTCCAGCGTCAACAATGTACACTGAGCCATCACTGTCAGACCAACCCTCACCCTCCGGAGGAGACACTGCCCCGCTGCTGATGTCGCTTTGGCGGAATTCGGTGTTGCCTGATCTGATGTAATGTCCGCGGGTCACCAACCGTACCGCCACTTATATATATATATATATATATGTATATATATATATATATATATATATATATACATACATATATATGTTTTTGGTTAAATTACAGTACACCATAGCCTAATGCCCATATGGGGGACGAAGCGAACACTTACACTTTCATCGTAAACAACACACGGCATTATCGAAGGCAGGGCCCAATTCCATCCCTTCCACCGCTTTCACTTTCCCCGAACTGAATCAGGCACCCATTTATTGCCAGTGGATAGACAGGGTTTCGAATCCGACCAACCCCAACCCAACAGGGATTCGAATTGGCACACTCGTCAGCACTGCAGCCAAACGCTCTTTTACCACCGGGTCACAAGGTCATTCACCTCGATCGACAGCAGGGCTTAAATGGATCACAGCATCTGAGCTCGCGGCTCCTTATTTATGATGGCCGATGAAGATGAGGGGGAAGACGCTGTGGGAGTTCTACGATGGTCTGAAAGGAAATGGAAGGGCTGTTCACTGCAGTTCCTTTCATCATAATATATTCCGGCGTCGACGAGATCTGGCTGGAGATACAGACGGGGACGTATCGCAGACGCATCCATTATTGTGTGGACAACACTTGGCTGTGCTCCCAATCATCCAATGGAACCCAGCTGTGTGGGGTTTTTATTTGTTTGTTTGGTTGTTTTTGTTTGTGTGTTTTGTTTTTGTTTTGCTTGCTTTTGTTTTTCATGATGGCTGTCTTCAGACGTGAAACGCGTTAACATGACTTTCTCTAAAACACTGCGAACCATTGTTAAAAATGTTGAGCAGAGAGACGACGAAGGAGTCTCTCTCTCTCTCTCTCTCTCTCTCTCTCTCTCTCTCTCTCTCTCTCTTTATACTGTCTTCAGCAGTGACAAGGTAGCGGACCCAGACAATGAAAGGACAGGGAAAGGAAGCAAGGCAATAGAATGGGTGCCCGAGGGGAATGAAGGTGGGGGCGGGGGTGGAGGTGGGGGTGATAGTAGTGTAGGTGGAAAGGGACAGGAAACTGACGTCGGATCTGCTGACAGGTGACGCACGTGTGTGTTTGACGCGAGGATGACTGGTCGCGCGACACACTGACACCTACACTGTCAACACCCGGTCGCCTCTCCGATTGACCCTTGGCCTTGGGGGGATGAGTAGTACGGGGGGCGGGGGGAGGGAGGTGGTGGGAGGGGGGGGTCATCTCTGGATTAACATACCGATCAGGACATTGTAGTAACAACAATATCAACAACAACAGCAACTGCAACAATCATTTTGACAGTGATGATACATTAACATATACTACTACTACTACTACTCTACCTACTGCTGCTGCTGCTGCTGCTGCTGCTGCTGCTGCTGCTGCTGCTGCTACTACTACTACTACTACCACCACTACCACCACTACTACTACTACTACTACTACTACCACTACTACTACTACTACTACTACAGTTAGAACGAAAAACTACTACTACTTCTACAACTGCTGCTGCTGCTACTACTACTATTACTACTACGACAATACTACTATTACTGGCACCACTACTACCACTACCAATACCACAAGAATGACGACAAAAAACAATAATAGTACCACCTGTAACAACAACACAGCAACAACAACAACAACAATAATAATAATAATAATAATAATAATAATAATAATAATAACATCATCTTCATTATCATCATCATCACCATCGTCATCATTAATGTAGACGAGATATCTGGATGAAGAATGCTGACACAAATGACGAGCTCTGGGTGACTTTCAGCCTGTGTAGTAATGCTGTTCGTCCGTCGATTCAACGAAACCCACTTCACTCATCTTGGTACTAATACTGCGTACTAATACTGATGAATACAACGAATGAATTTCACTTTCTACAAGTACGCTAATTCGAAAACTGGTGAACAAAGCAGAGTGAATTACACCTCTTATACCAAAACAAGCGAAACACAATTGATTTCACTTTTATATGTAGTCAACCACACGGTGTAAATTTCACCTTGTATACAAATACATATACATAATGACCGACACGGATGAAATACTAATGTCAATGAACAAAACAGACATTTTCACCTCATACTCAAATTCTACAACCAGTGAGTGTGATATTTTTTGCATACTTCAGAAAATGTGTTAATAAAATGTGTGTGGTGTGTGTGTGTGTGTGTGTGGTGTGTGTGTGTGTGTGTGTGTGTGTGTGTGTGTGTGTGTGTGTGTGTGTGTGTGTGTGTGTGTGTGTGTGTGTGTGTGTGTGTGTATTCGCGCACGCGCGCATGTGTGTGTATGTGTGCGTGCATGCATGTGAGTGTGTGTGTGTGTGTGTGTGTGTGTGTGTGTGTGTGTGTGTGTGTGTGTGTGTGTGTGTGTGTGTGTACACTTCTGTGTATGGAACTGACTGACGAGATGATAGGCCTGATAAGGTACCTGGCGGTCGTCTGGGATATAAGAAAACATGAATTGAATCGATGCTGTAGCCACTGCACCTGCTGCTGGTGCAATATCAACAACAGCTGCTGCTACTACTACTGCTACTGCTACTGCTGCTGCTGCTGCTACTACTACTACTGCTACTGCTGCTGCTGCTGCTGCTACTACTACTGCTGCTACTGCTACTGCTACTACTACTACTACTACTGCTACTGCTGCTGCTGCTGCTGCTACTACTACTACTACTACTCTACTACTACTGCTGCTGCTGCTGCTACTACTACTACTACTACTACTACTACTACTACTACTGCTGCTGCTGCTGCTGCTACTACTACTACTGCTACTGCTACTGCTACTGCTGCTGCTGCTGCTGCTGCTACTACTACCACCACTACTGCTGCTGCTGCTGCTGCTGCTGCTACTACTACTACTACTACTACTACTACTGCTGCTGCTGCTGCTGCTACTACTACTACTACTACTAACTGCTGCTGCTGCTGCTGCTGCCACTACTACTACTACTACTGCTGCTGCTGCTGCTGCTACTACTACTACTACTAATACTGCTGCTGCTGCTGCTGCTGCTGCTATTACTACTACTACTACTACTACTGCTGCTGCTGCTGCTGCTGCTGTTGCTGCTGCTGCTGCTGCCGCTGCTGCTGCTGCTGCAGCTACCACTATTACTATTACTAATACTGTTGCTGCTACTGCTGATGCTGCTTATCACTATGAGGGGAACGCGGTGATTGTTCTGATCAAATCGAACTTTGTGTACATCAGTTTTTTTTTTTGTTCACCCGTGTTTTTGTTTAAGCTCAGGAAATTTGGTGAAAATATGGGCGCTTGTGCGTCTGACGGTGCACTGGCGGGCAAGCGTGCGCTCCATGAGTTTGAGTGTAAGCGTTTATGTGTGTGTGTGGTTTAGTGTTTGTGTGTGAGTATGTGTGTGTGTGTGTGTTTGTGTGTGTGTGTGTGTGTGTGTGTGTGTGTGTGTGTGTGTGTGTGTGTGTGTGTGTGTGCGTGTACGTGAGTGTGTGTGTGTGTGTGTGTGTGTGTGTGTGTGTGTGTGTGTGTGTGTGTGTGTGTGTGTGTGTGTGTGTGTGTGTGTGTGTGCAAGCGCGTGGGTATGTGTGTGTGTGTGTGTGTGTGTGTGTGTGTGTGTGTGTGTGTGTGTGTGTGTGTGTTTTCCAGCGAATCCCTTTATGTCCCAATGAATATGTGGTATCAGTGACATCCTTAAACTGCCCTTCACCCACATCTCAGCTGAAGCAGAGAGGCAGCGTGACCAACGTAGAGCTCTTATCAACTACGAGGATGCTCTAAAAACAACCCTCAAGAGCTAGCAGCATGACCACGGTCAACTAGTGAACACACTGCCCGGGACAGACGCCGCTGGGGACATCTGTGCCCGAGTGACATCAAGAGGTTGAAACGGAACAAAGTGACTGCCACTCAGGTAATGATGAACTGGGGGAAGCAGATCTCCACCTGGCTGAATCTTCTTCCCCTGCAACCATCTCCCACGTGAGGACAAATGATCAAATGACTCGTCCGTCACACTGTCCCAAGAGTCCTTTACTGGCTGTTGTCAATGTTGATGAAGGTTTGGCAGAGATGTCTCCCTACGTTCATGCTGTGTTGATGCATGCAGAGACCCGGCAAGTAGGTAAAAGAACGCCACCACCTCCCCTTTCATTTGCATGACGAAAAGGTTAAAGA
>JADBJO010000244.1:680000-682500 GCA_016801955.1 Conus betulinus | reverse complement strand
TCTTAAGATTTCTCAATGTGACCATTCAATAGAAAAACAACAATAAACTCCTGTCTCATTCCATCACTTTTTATTAGATTTTATTATCATTTGGCTCTTAGTTTGATGTTAAGGAAAGACAAGAAACTAATGACGAAAGTGAAAATAAAAAATGAATGAAAATATTGCGGCACTTCCCACACCTTCTCTTACAATCAGAGAAAGTGTGGGGGCGCCCTCATACTTTCTCTCATCACATGGAAGAAAGTGCGAAAGGGGGAGGACCCATTTTCTCTCAATCCCACACTTTCCTCTTAATTGAGAGAAAGTGAACCCCACACTTTCTCCTAAAGTGAGAGAAAGTGTGGGAATGAGAGAAAACTGTGACCTAACACCAACTTATTGAGAGCAAGGTAAGTTGGCGACGAATTGGCCAAGGGTCGACAGATTGGACAGTGAAGTGCGACCCAATCTGTCACCCTCAAAAACGTAGAATGGGCGACAGACTGGTCCTGGTGTTGAGGATAAATCTGTCGCCTGGGCGACAAACTGGTCCTGGTGTTGAGGCCCAATCTGTCGCCGGGCAACATATTGGGCAGGGGCGACAGATTGGTCGTTAACAAACCTTTCTTTAAACACACAAACAACAGCAATGACGACGACGATGATGACAATAACAAATAAACCATAAAAAAAAAAAAAAAATAATAAGAAGAACAAGTGTTTCCCTGCTTACCATTTTTTACTCTTTTTCGCAACGTATCTTTTACAATTTTTGCCTTTCACTTAATGGAGCACGGTTAAAAAAGAAAACGTCCAATCATTTAGAAATCCGGACATTTAGTGACGACAGTGCCCAACTCCAGTTCCGGCCCAGAAGCTTTCAGCTATGATATTGTCCAGTTCCTGCTCTGGTCCATTTCAACTGTGCTAATAATCAGGGCCTGCAATCAGGGCCTGCCCCCCCCCCCCCCCCCCCACCCCCCCCCCCCCCCCCCCCCCCCCCCCCCCCCCCTTCAAACCAGCTGCTAGAGACAACAGTCCACCGAAGTTCCTGAAGTACACCTCGCTGAAAACATACGGAATCCTTTATCACCACATGTTTAGAAAACTACGATTCCACATAGACTCAACATCCAACAGCGGTCCTCTTTCCCTCACCCCCGACCTATTCCTGTCCTTTACACACATTTTCTTTTTCCCAGACTTCTTTCCTCCTCCCTTTCTTCCTTCACATCTTCAAATCTACTACTCTCCCTGTCTTCCTCATCTCCCTCATGCCCTTCCCCACCCCTTTCCATCACCCTACATCTATCGTCAGCCTGCCACTAGGTGAACTGCCGTCTAATCAAGTACCATCGCAAGCAAGTTTACAGATTTCGGACAGTGACGTCATCCGATCACATATTATGTAAATATTTATACAAAATAACAGACACAGGGGTAAAAACAATCAAACAGCAAAGATGACTTTCAACAAAATCAGAAGTCTTTACGTTCAAATTCCACTTTTCCTTCAACACAAAACAATATGAATATTGTCCGTTTCTTTTCCATGCACTGTACATAGTAACGTCCTCTCGGGGCCGGACAACTTCACCGAGTCGTCCGACCATCCTAGGCCAGTCCACAAGCTGCTGGGCAAGTGGGTTTCGAACCTGAATAACTCGATAGGCGACTCGAACATTTGCCGCCTGAAGGCCTACCGATCATTTTTCTCCGATAATTTGTGAAAACGCACCGCTTCAAGTTCAGTTTGAAACTGTAGTCAACTTCCGTCTTTTTCAATCGCCGCGCGCCTGACACAATTCAAAATAACCCTGCTGGCTCGCCTGACATGGCTCGTTTATGTTGCACTGTAGTTTCTAGTCGATGTCGTCTGCTCGACTCTTACCTGCTTGTGAGCTTAATTGTTGTGTCGTCATCTTATTTTCGTGGGTTTTTTTTTTCCCGTTTTGCTACTGAAGTTTTCAATCCAGTACAATAATGTACTATGAAAACGCCTCTAGAATCATGAAATAGTTGGATTTTTTTTTTTTGTTAAATTCAGTGAAAGTGGATAGACGGAGGCGGAGAGTTCGATGGCAAAAAAAACGGACGCAGAATTTTGTCATCTTAAAAGAAAAAAAAAGAAAGAAACATGATTCTTTTATTTTTCTAAAAATCACGCTCCGAAAACAAAGCCACGCGCCCTGCCATTTCCTGCTAATCTCAGCTGAACTCGGTCTGCTTTCGATTTCAAAGCTCGTTATCCGTTGAGGAAAAAACAAATGCGGCAATATCTTTGAAATATCAGACCGGTGAAAATTTGGGCGGGCTGGAGAAAGTTTTGTGAATTCATTGGTAAATTCCCTCCGCCCCGCGCGTCTGAACAGTGTTCAGTTTTACTCTCTTTTCATCCCTGTGTCCTTTGCCTTGATGTTGCACAATGAACTGTCGTGACCTTCTTCAGAATTCCTTCTCCTCCACCATCAATCATCAGCTGTCAACAGTAGCTGATGAAGAACTACGCGCCAAACGT
>JADBJO010000244.1:662500-667500 GCA_016801955.1 Conus betulinus | reverse complement strand
ACAGTCATAGCCAGTTTCTTTGAGAGAAGCTGTCACACGTTCAACAGACATGTCATGGAGCTGAAGAGAGGACATGTTGGTAAGGGAAACAGTGTCAAAACTGTGGACTGAGAGAGGGGTGGAGAAGAAAAGGGAAGGGAGGGGAGGGTGCGGGATGGGGTGAGCGTGAGGGTGCAGGACAAAAAGAAAGAAACTCGACGAGAGAAGCAAAAGAGTTTGCGAAATCGATTGCTGGGTGATAGCCTTTTCTTTTTCTTGGTTATAGCAAATTGATGAAAGCTGGCTGAAAGCAGAGGAGTAAAAAAAAATGGACAGTTACGATTTTGTAAACAGCTGCCCCTCTTCTTTTTCTTTCTTCTTCTTCTTCTTCTTCTTCTTCTTCTTCTTTTTCTTTCTTTCTTTCTTTCTTTCCTTTCTTTCTTTCTTTTTTCTTTCTTTTTCTCTCTTTTCGTTTTTTTCTTTCTGTCTTTCTGTGTTTCTTTTTCTTTCTCTTTCCCCCTTTTCCTTTTTTTTTTTTTTTTAACAGAAGGTGGAAAAAAAAGCTCAAAACCGTCGCTGGCAAAGTGACCATAAAATCAGTCGTGGGAAACAATTTCAGAAGAGTGGTAGATCCTTACTGCTGACTGAATTGAAGGTGCACAGAGAATGCCAAGAATCCAAGCGAGGGATGGGGAGAACACAAAAGAAAAAAAAAAGAAAAAAAAAAAAAGAAAAGAAAAAAAAAAAATCTGCAGACTCAGAAGACTAGACTATGTTGATGGGATTGTCACAGAGAAAAACGTTCGCAGGTTTTTGGATGATCGGGTGTTCTTCTATGAGACCCTTTAAACCCTTAAGACGCATAAACTCGAACAGAATCAAGTATGGAAAAAAAAAAATGGGATTTTATTTCTGTTGAAAAGGTTATGAATACCGGAATCGTGGCTTAAAATGATCGCGTTCATAGCTCTCCGCACAAAAGACTCTTCCCTTTCTCACTGGAGAAAGAAAAAGAAAGGCGACCGCCGATTTCGCTTTAAAAAAAAAAAAAAAAAAAAAAAAAAAAAAAAAGAAAAAAAGAAAGAAGAAAGAAAAAGAAAGAAAAGAAAAGAAGAAGAAGAAGAAGAAGAAGAAGAAGAAGAAGAAGAGAAGCCGTGAGAAGCCGTGACTGAGTTCATGCCAAGAAAGAAACTCGACCTGAGGTGTGGAAGTCTGCGGATGTCATTACCGAGTTTATTCGTGATTATGACCGACAGTCATCACATGCATCTTAAATAATATGAAAAATGATTGAGCAGTCATACTCCATACTCGTTTACAAATAGCCACGAATGTTTACCTCTGAAGTATGGAATTGACCAACCATTCCTTTGACCTGCCATAATGATCGGTGAAATACATCCAGGGGTAGCGTCCTCACCCACAGAAGGTGCCAGGGCAGCCCGCTAGGCCACACCCACGACAAGTGAATGAAGGAGGCCACAATATCACACCACAGTGATCCCCCACGAACAATAACACATCAGGTGGACAGCCATAATGGCACTGACAGTCTCTGAACATACTTTTAAAAGCGTTCTACCCATTGGGCTAACGGGGCACCCATTTTAAACCTTCCCCAACTGATTTTATTATTAAAACAAAGAAAAAAAAAAATATAAAAAAAAAGAAGAAAAGAAAAGAGTGAACCATCTAACATCGAGTGTCCAACTCACGTAGAACTCAAAAAAAAAAAAAAAGATATAATCCTATAATCATACCCCCGTGAGACCACAAAGCGCCCTCCCAGAGCTATGGACCGGTGTGTGTGTGTGTGTGTGTGTGTGGGGGGGGGGGGGGGGGGGGGGGGGGGGCTGTTCTTCCAGGTAAAAGTAATAAACAACAAAATAAAAGTGATTTAGAAAGACAGAAACAATGCATGATGTGGCAACTTAACCACCGACATCTTCACGATGGCTGCCGCTGGACTACGCTGGTCATTCGCCTTACTTTTTTTTTTTTTAAATTTCCAGATCAAAAAATCGTAAACATTATAATCAAAAACACTTCCGTCCAACAGAAACCACTGTGAAAGACCAGCTGAGCTAACACACACAGTGCTAAATGGACAGTTAGTGTCAACCATGGATTGTGCATACCATTTTCACAGCGAAGTCGCTAGATTATAAAGCGCAATCAGGCATGTTGTAAACTGGGATCTTTGAAAAAAGAACGTGTGAAAGAATCTCCAGAACATGGACACGAGAATGGGCCAAACAACTCAAACAATTACAAGATGACAAACAAACATACGAATACAAAAAAATTAAAATCTTTAAAAAAAAAAAAAAAAAAAAAAAAAAAAGCAGAGTGAAAGAGAGTGGTAGACAAGGGGAAATAACCAGCACAGAATTTCCAGAAGGCGGGGAGGACGGGGGGGAGGGGGGGGGGGGGGGGGGGGGGGGGGGAAGGCTATTGTACTGGAGGACCTCCTGCAATCTCCACACACACATTTTTGCATGTTTGTCGCGCCCACGAAGAATGACACTGATCGACAGCTACATCTCTCTCTCTCTCTCTCTCTCTCTCTCTCTCTCTCTCTCTCTCTCTCTCTCTCTTTTTTTTCTAATAGTCCTGGATATCGTCCCCAAAGCACCAAATCCCAGTATTAAACTGTTTTCGAATTCTTCAATCAAACTAACAAAACAATTAGGATCAACAATCATCCCAATCTAATCACAGTTCTCGGAATCTGTCCATGCTAAAAAAAATCCTCCTAAACAAACCCAAACCAAAACAAACAAACAAACAAACTGAAAAGAAAATCACAGTGACGATGAGCGTGTAACATTATCTGATACTGATAATCCTTGGGTTTCTATTCGCATAAAAGATTCCACGAATGAGAATCCCCATAGACAGATCTATATAACGATCGACAACTCATCCTCTTCCCAGCCCATGCTGCATACTCACCCAAAGAAAGCCCCGGAGGGCGTCAGGGCCAGACAGAGAAAGAGGACCAGGCAGCGAAGGAGCCACCGACTAGCCAGCACGCTCATACTGATCGCTGATCTCGTCACCAGACATCTCGAAGCTTCTCTCCGTCAGTCACCAAGCCCAGGCCGTTTCGGACACAGTGCAAGTGGTCATCGTTCTGTCGCCACTCACAATGGCCAGCACCCAACACCACCAGCCGCTATGGACACAGAGCAAGTGGTCATCGCACGGTCAGTCAGAATGGCCAGCACCCAGCAGCACCAGCCGCTGTGGACACAGAGCAAGTGGTCATCCTTGTATCGCTACTCACAACAACTGCCAACACTGAAACGTCAGCCGCTCCGGACACAGAGGAAGTGGTCATTCTCGCTACTACCACCACCACCACCACCACCACCACCAATCCTCGAGTCTGGTCCCCTTACATACCGTTCTCCACAGAAACACAATCACACACACCACACATCACTCACTCACTATGAACACGCGCACACGTAGATACGAACTCCAGACCGGCTGCGGTGAAGTGGACACGTCTTCCTGTGCAAGCCCCCCCCCCACCTCCGTAGTTAGTTATAAGACGTGCGGTGCAATCCCTGAGAGACCACCATTGGCTGAGAGTGTCGTCATCCTCAGTGAATCACTTTCTTTCTCTTTTCTTTTCTTTTCTTTCTTTTTTTTTTTTTCACTCTGCTTTTTTTTTCCAATCTCTCTTAACGCAACAAAATGAAGAAGAAAAAAAAAAAAAAAAAAACGAAGAGGGAGAGGAAACACAGCCGTTCAGTTCTGGAAGCCAGGACGTGTCTTTCTGAAAGAGGAGCAGTTCCAGGTTTAGTGAAGGGTTAGCTGCAGAGAACAGACAGGCTTATGCCGTGGACCCGAGTTTAACGTGACGAGACCCACGTTTCCGCTGATCATTTTGTGAAAGCCTTGAAACCATAAAGGTGGGATTTAACGTGATTTTTTTTTTTTTACGTGATTTTTTTTTTTCTCTCTCTCTCTCTCTCTCTCTCTCCTCTCTCTCTCTCTCTCTCTCTCTCTCTCTCTCTCTCTCAGTTGGACCGTCGCCCACTCTTTTTCACATGCGTAGTAGAAACATACTTATCGAAATGTTACACGCAGGAAATAAACAAAAAATAAATGAATAGATAAATCAATGAATGAATAAACAAAATAATAAAAATGAATACATAAATGAAAACATTAACGAGTAGATAAACAGATGAATGAACAAATTAGATGAATACTATGTCCTTAATAAACTAACACTCTTTCGTGCACTGCGAAAACAAAAACTGATTAAAACTAATCAAACCGTATTATCACAGAAAGCAACATTTGCCAAACTGAGATTCCTCCGTGTGTGTGTGTGTGTGTGTGTGTGTGTGTGTGTGTGTGTGTGTGTGTGAGTAAGTGCACCGGCGAGTGGGTGAGTGGGTGCTCGCGTGCGTCCGTTTGTATACACTAAACACTAAAAGGAAGCAACCTTATTAATCCACTCAGCGAAAGGCTAAACAGAATTTCACCCATATATAATACAAACTATCTGAGGCAGAATAATGATGATGTCACTTTGCGTCAACGACGCCACACACACACACCGCGCGCGCGCGCGCACACACACACACACACACACACACACACACACACAGGGATAAAAGGGTAGTAGTGAAGACAGCCGCGTAGACATATCCCCAGGAGCTCTCTTTCTCTACTCTCCTCTCTCTCTCTCTCTCCTCCTCTCATACTCCCTCCCATGCACACACACATACACTGTTTGGGTGAGGGCCGCTACAATGTTCGCCATCCTACCACGCCGTCGCTTTCTTCCCCTCAGCAAGTCCTTGCGGGCCGCCCCCACGCCCCCAGGCCTTTGGGCAAGCGCGACGCAACACCGTACGAGCGATGCAAAGGGGGACGACTCTGACGTGGCACGAGTGCTCTCCCCGCCAAGGGGGAGGGGGGGGGGGGGGGGGGGTGGGGGGGGGGGGGGGGGGGGGGGGGGCCGTCAGGCGTCACTCAAAGCAGTATTCAACAAGTCA
>JADBJO010000244.1:605000-647500 GCA_016801955.1 Conus betulinus | reverse complement strand
TCTTCAAGCCCCCCCCCCCCCCCCCCTCTCCCCCACACCCCCCCAACCAGTGTTTCAGTTCACCTGACTTCCACGATTTACCGAGTTTCCCGTCACTGACTTTGCTTGGCAGAGCAGCGTAAGAGTGAGTGGCCATTTGTGAGATCGGCCACAACACACACACACGCACACACACACAGAGAGAGAGAGAGAGAGAGAGAGAGAGAGAGAGAAATGTTGACCTCGATCAGTGACACCCATTTCCGTCACATTACCGGAACGGCGCGCAAAACGCCTCCCACTGTTAGGTCTCGTTCAGTGTTTTCACCCCGGTGTGACTCGGGACAGGTCATGCAAGGCGGAGAAAATGACAAGGTGTCTGCCGGGCCCCGTGACGCCTCACTGAGCGCCGGGTGTCCTGGTGTCACTTCGACTCGTTCCACGCCAGCACCTTGACGCCCACGACCGCGTGCATAACCACAGGGACCGTGCCCCCCCCCCCCCCCCCCCCCCCCCCCCATGCCAATTATGTACAGAGGCACCCTCGGTCGCAGGCGCAAAATCACTTCGTCCTGGAATAAGGAGCGGAGGTGGTGTCGTGTGTGTGTGCAAAGGGGGGGGGGGGGGGGGGGGGGGGGGGGGGGGGGGGGGTTGTGACAGAATGGGGGCTGAAGAGGAAATGGGGGAGGGAGAGGGAGGGGATGGGGTTCGGAAATTCTGCTTCCCCCACCCGCACCCCTTACTCCCATCCACTCTTCTAACCCGGTGCTGCCTCGATCTCTGCCATGCTGTAGAACGTGATCGTGCGGCAGTTGGATTTAGAGGACCAGTCACCTTATTAACTCCCACTTCGCTCGAAGCTGTTGAGAAGACAAGTTATTAGTTCCCCAGAGCGAAGCTGCAGACGTTGAAATTTGTTACAGAGTTCGTTCGTTGGTTGTTGTAGTTTGTTTTGTTGTTTAATCAGAATCGCAGTTCCCAGACTGAAGTGTGGACGGTGGTTCGGGTCAACCCGGTACTTTGTTGTATTCCTCACTGTCCTCTGGGTCTCGAAGTCCACCGGGGTCATACGGGACACTAGGGTTAGGGGTCATAGGGAACACCGAGGTCAGAGTGGCCACAACAATAAAAGAACGCAAAACTACCAACCAGATACTTCGATATCATTTTCGGTATCATTTAAGGAATTGCAATGAAAGCGGAAAATACGTGGCCCGCACTATTTGAACTGGAACCGGTTTCATGGCAGGTACTATTGTAGAAACCTTTGTTTGTAAGAGTGGTGAGTTAGAATTGTAAAATAACTGACTGATGAGCACATCGTGTTTTTTGTGTTGTTTTGTTTCTGTTTTGTTTTGAGATGTAAACACGTTCATCCAGTTTTAAGAAAGTTTACAATAGGAAGACCTAAAAAAAAAAAAAAAAGGGGGGGGGGGGGGGGGGGGGGGAGACAATATTAGAAATAATAGAAATGAAAAGCAGAAACTTGTCCAGTGTAAACAAGTTACAAAGCAGCGAGACGATGACAAAGTGAGCATCGAATCCTATCTAACATACGCATATCAGAAAGCAAACACAACACCGTGTCTACACTGTTTCTCAACTATGCCTGTTTGTTTTTAACCCTGCTTCTCCAACACGGCTACTTGTCTCTTTCTTCTTCCTTCATTCTGTTTCCTGTTTAGGAGAAAAAAAATCTTTGTATGAGCACATGTTTGCAGTTTGATCTTTGCTGTTTGTACTTTTTTAGTTTGAATAAAGCAAAAAAAGATGAATGCAGCATCACGTGTTGTGCCTCATTAGCTCATGTCAGGGCCTATAGATCTGCAAGTCTTCTGAATGCTTTAAAGTGTCGTTGCAATATATTCGGAATTAAGTAAACATAATCTTCACGGCAATATGACTTCTTCCTGGAGCGGCAAGATCGTGGATTCATTCAGAGAACACCAGATATGCTTTCAATGATTATCAGTTAGGTTTTAGAAAGCTTTACATGTTACATGTCACTACTTTGTAAGGGAGGGGTGGGGTTGAGGCTGATTTATCGTGAAAATGTTGGTCCAGGTGGTCAGCATGGATATGCTCTGACTGAAGTTTGATGTAGATTGGAGGGTCAGTGTGTTTTGATCGCAGTTTCGGTAGAATTTCTGTTTCTTGGTAGTTTTCAGTGTGTGTACATGGGGGGGGGGGGGGGGGGGGGGGGGGGGGGAGAGAGAGAGGGAGAGAGAGAGAGAGAGAGAGAGTATGCTAGTGCACGCCCGCAGATGCATGCTGTTTATGCATTTGATTAAATGCACACGTGCGAGCGTGTCTATCAAAATAAAGGGAGCAAAAAGTCCGTAAATTTGATAAACGAATTGGAAATAATGACGTAACACCACTCACCCTCTGTCTTTTCACACAACACACACACACACACACACACACACACACACAGAGAGAGAGAGAGACAGAGAGAGAGAGAGAGAGAGAGAGAGAGAGAGAGAGAGAGAGAGAGAGAGAGAGAGAGAGAGAGGCCGACGAGGTGTGCACGTTCAAACGAAAGGGAGAGAACCAGAGTATCAAGGTGTGACCATTTAAGACAACTGCATGCTTCTCCCCGCACAAGCTTGCTTGAGGATTGACGACTACCAGCTTTATTTGACAGCTTGGACAAAACGTCTCAGCTAGGGGGTCCATTTCTTCGCCTACTCGAACACCCACACTGAACCAGCAATTACGAAGTAAATAAACAGATAAACAGGATGAATGAATATTTATAAAAAAAAAAAAAAAAAAAAGGCGAGAATGTGTCCGTGTGAGTTCAACATCGCATTCATTCTTCCATTTTGGTTATGATCAAGGAGCGTTAGTAAGAGTGAGAGGAGTGGGGGGTAGCAGGCGCTAGGGAGTGGAGGGAAGGGGGAGGGGGGGGGGGGGCGTTCTGGGTGGTGTAAGAAGAAAGGGACTGCCTTTGACGCAGGGGTATGCGGTTGGCTAGTCTGTGTTCTTTTCAAAAGGAACACTTTTGTCGATGAGGGCAAACACTACTTCACCGGCGTGAAGGCCTCTCCATACAGATCAAAGTAAAGCGTTGTCTGTATCTTCTTCCTCCACCGAACCCATCTCCTGGTTATTCTGAACTGACTGAACTGAAAAGAGAGAGAGAGAGAGAGAGAGAGAGAGAGAGAGAGAGAGAGAGAGAGGAGAGAGAGGCGGGGAGGGGGGAGGGAGGGAGGGAGAGAAATCGTGGACATTGCTCATCTGAGTGTGTGTGTAAGAGAGAGGTACGCTACTCACGTGTGTGTGTGTGTGTGGGGGTGGGGGGGGGGGTGGAATGGGGGAGCGGGATGGGGAGAGGGGAGGGGGGGGGGGGGGGGGGGGTACTTACCTGTATATGTATGTTCGACCGAGAGAGACGCTACTCATATATATATATATATATATATATATATATATATATATATATATATATATATATGTATATGTGTGTGTGTGTGTGTGTGTGTGTGTGCGTGTGTGTGTAGCGGGGTGGGGATCTACAAAAGCGGGGTGGGCATCTACAAGCTAACTAAAACTTTGAACAAAAAAAAATTAGGCCTTCCTCAGCTTTTAACGACTCTTTTTATCGTTTCAACACTCTTGCCAGTTTGAGGTCACTCGACACCAAACTGATGAAATGCCAAGGTAACGTCAGTCACCATGTGGAAAAGAGTTGAACAGTAGAGCTCACATTACCAGCACATTATCTTATTCACTGTTACTGATTTTTCCCAGACTTAAGAACTGAAGTCAAATTTCGACGAATGCGTGCCCAAAATCTTTGACAATGACGTCAGAATTAAACACTTTCGCGAACAGTGTGAGCTCCACCGAAGACATCATGTTTTTATCTGCATCTCTTTGACAGGTTGACAGTAAGATTACGTAAAGAAAAACTACTGGAACCGGTTTCTGACCAAAGTTAGAGGAAATGTGACGTGTGGTGCATGGTCGAACCGATTTCACTTTGGTACGGACAGATATTGAAGGACAGATCAACTGAAAATCCTTGAACAAGATCATGTCATTTTCTCTGCTGAACATGAGCATGGTGATATCATTATTACCAGTTGATATCTATTGATGAAATTATCTTGAGATGTGTACGTTGAAATTTTGTGTTTCTATATCTCATCACCAAAGAAGCGCACGGGAAGTAACTCTTTTGGTCAATACCTGCTAGTGCTTCCAGGTGGGAAAAAATAACCTCGGTCTTCAATTAGTAACACGGCGGAACTTGATTCTCCTTGTCCTCGGTGGAGATCAGAGCTGTAGAGAACGCACTTCCATTTACACACACACACACACACACACACACACACACACACACACACACACACACACACATATATATATATATATATATATATATATATATATATATATATATATATATATATATATATTATATATATATATATATAAATGGTAAGTCATTCTTGGAAAATAAGAAAAGAAAATGTACAGTACAGAAATGCAGGCAACTGGTAACACTAATGGAAATCAGAAAAGAGAGGAGCGGAGCTTTGCAAAAGACATCTAACATTTTTCCATTACCCTAACCCATCCCTTCCCTAAAGATGACATTTCTTTTCAGCATGCAGTTCTGGTACATAGCCACACCCTTATGATCCGCCACCATCTCAGCGCTAGTAGTCCTCAACCATCAATATGAGAGTTGTATTTTAATTGGTCAAGGCATCAGCAGACATTGCACTGCAGCCAGGTCATATCAGTGCCCAGATGCATCGTCTCAAATGCTTATGAAGCTCCCAATAGACAAATAGTAATTGCTTGGATGAAGAGCCAGCATGGTGTGTACTATCCCTCTCAGGAGGTCGCAGCCTCATCCACCAAGTTCCTATGAACTTGCCGATATAGTAAATTTTGACAATAATCACATGCTTCTGGTTCTCTGGCTTCTCAACAACAACAGACTGCACCTAGCAGCTTAAAAGTTATACACACACACACACACACACACACACACACCACACTTACACACACACATGCACACACACACACACACACACATGCACACACATACACGCACACACTCACACACATACACACACACACACCACATGACACAACACACACCACCACACCACATCTTGTTACACTACTACATGCCATACCCACACATATTTTCAAAAATTACATATAAAAAACACACTGACAAAAACACAGGCAAGATGCAAACGCCTTTATTAACATCGAAAGTTTGAAAAGAGATGTCCTACAAATGAACTACTGTACACGTAAAGTGGAATGCAGCCAACGTCTCAGAGATCCTTAAAAAAAAAAAAAAAAAACAGGAAAGATGCTGAGGCTGAGGAAATACCCTTGACAAAAAAAAAAATCTCTTTACACACTGTTGGCCATTTTCGTCTACTTTCTGCACTACTGCAAGTGAAAGCATCCCCGAGTGGGAATTAAATTTAGATGCATGATCAAATTCAGCATTGACCAATGAAGAACAGTGAAACAATTACACTCTAGCACTTGTCGCGTGAAACCGAAATACATTAAAATACTATATGTCCACTGAAATACACATACACTAGTAAGGGATTAACGAATCTATAAACCAGAAAGTCTAGTACACAACTTTTTATTCTCATACCTATTCACTGACTAGATCTGGGTGATTGATCTATAAACAACATGAATTGAACTGCAAAATCTGGAGAGAGAGAGAGAGAGAGAGAGAGAGAGAGAGGAGAGAGAGCGAGAGAGAGAGAGAAAGGGAGAGAGAGTGAGTGAATCCATAAACATCACTAGTGAAAACAGCATCTTGAGCAAAGCCATTTTTCCCGAAGCACAAAGCTTCTACAACATGATTTTCAAATAACCGGTTTTATATTTTTACTGTCGGCAGCACTATCATGATCCACACTTCTCAAATATTGATCAGACACCTGCAATGACTTTCTCCACGCCAAATATTTGTCTTGTTCTCCATAAAACATACCTTTAGGCTTATACACATCACCACAACACACGACTTTAATCAAGGATTTGCAGCCAATACACCCATGGACATAACTTCGCTCATGGTGGATTTTTGTGCACAAACCTAAGCATTAACACTTAAATGAATGTGACGACCCCTTTTCCATCCCCAATCCTCCCCCTCCTCCCTTTCCCCACCCCCCTTTCATTCGTCTACTTACAACAACAGAGAACAGGAGGATGAAAAAAAAAGCCTCCAGAAGAAAACTCAGAGAGAAGTCTCAAACAATGATCTCCACAGCTAAAGGCAACACTCTCAAACTGTACACTATTCACAAACTATTGGCATGTTTCCTCTCATTCCTGTTCAACGATGATCACACACACTGATTATGAAAATGTTAGCAATGCTGCACACAAACTAACTTACAATGCTACCGGTAAGGTGCAGATTTTCCGAAAAAGTTAGCAATGCTGCATAAATTGACACAGAATACCATCAGAAAAGTGCCGATTTTCCTTTCTCTCATATTCAGCTTCATCACCACATATAATTTGTTCACTGACGATCCTCTTTGACATAACCCCACTCTTCTAACCCACAGAACCAGAGAAAAAAAAAAAGATGTATATATAAGGATGAAAAGAGACAGGCAGATCACAGAAAACAGAGAAATAGAAAAGAATCGAATGCCTGGTTTTAAACATGTTCACAACTGCGCATGTACACACTGAGACTCAATCTTCACTCATACATATCTAATCTAAAACTCAACACTAGTACATCAGTCAAACATGAAACCATATTGCACATTGCAAGTAAACAACTTCTTTACCTACATGTAGTAAAGACTGACAAGCTAGTACCAAAAATGAAAAAAAAACAACAAAGATGCCTGCAGGTATCCCAAGATGTGAAGATGAACCTACTCTTGACATACCTGTGAGGAACATGAGAAAAAGGGGGTGAATTAAGGGGGGGCTTTATTCTCCCACTCTCTACCCCCCCCCCCCCCCCCCCCCCCCCCCCGGCATTTGTACCAACATCATTAAAGCTTCTTAAAAATTCTGGAAGAAAGTGCAGAAAGAACTTGGAAGAAAAATGAACAACAAGTGTAAGGGAGGAACAAGAAGAAGAGAGAAAGAGATAAGAACCAGTTAGGCATGATTAATAAACCAACACCACCATCAGAAGTTTCACAAACTTTATTTCATTTCCATCAACCAAGGTGACTTACTACCATATACAGACAACCGCAAGGGAACCAGCTCACAGATCTGGTGCATTAAATTTCATCAACTGCAGCTTCTGACTTGCATACAGAACCCTTTTCAGTTCACTTATGGAAGACTGCAGCCATCTGAACAGAATTCTAGCCTGTCTTTTTAGCTGTGTCATTTTTTGAAAAAAAAAAAAAAAATTGTTTCTTTCATTGTGTTGAATTCTAGTAGAAAGCCCCCTACTGTCGAGCACTACACTGTGAATAACATTTGCAGGGTTGTTATTATCATACTGCTGATACAGCACAGTATGAACTTTGTCACTGATTTCGGTAAAGTAATGTGAATGCATGCTACGTCCTACTGGCAACTGCTACGTTGGTGCACGAACAACCAGTATGTTTTTTTTTTTTTTTTTCCAACTTTCTCTGGCAGTTCTTGTGTTGTCAATATTCTAATTTCTCAGTGAATGGGATAAGATGATCAAATGTTGCTGAACATGAAACGATGAAAATGTGGTGGGAATTAGAGGTCAGCCTTTTCTCATTCATCTTGGGGCAATAATTCAAACAAGTCTGATGCAAATGAGCTTTTACTATACATATTACTTCCCTCTAACATCAATTACTTTTCCCTCTTTTCCCTTCACCTCCCCCTTAATTCTGACTGGAAGCTCCACATTCCTCTTTGACTGCCTTCTTTGTCTGTGTATGCCTCCCTCCACAAAGACAATGTATGCAACTGCAATGGACAGCGAGTTCCGTCAGTCTCTTCTTGTCCACACATATTCTGCTCCGCCATGTCCAAGAATGAAACATGGTGACCAGAGGCTAGCGCCTCTCTTCTTTCAGTCGCCAGCTGGATGGTGGTGTAGCAGGAAGGAAGAGAGGTACAAATGTGGTAGGACACCATCGCAAAATGCTAATGAAAACTACCACTCAATAAACTGACCAGTTTACCCATGCATTTTGTAAGTATGGCAAATTCCAGAGACAGTTTACACGCACACATAAAAAACAAAACCTTCTACTCCAGTTTGGTCTGCTCCTCAAATAAACCAAATACATCTCATGATATCATCTGCCAGTTTGGTGACAAAAATGAACAGCAGAACATTTCCACTGAACTGAGAGTATGGTTAAACAGAGTGGTCTATGATCCAACCATAAGATCATTAAAACTCAACAAACATTTGCGCCAAATTCTGAAACAGACTGAGGAGAGTGGTATGACTACTGGATTTATCTGTTTTAACCTTGGAGTCTGGGTTCCTGCCTTTCCAGCATAGCTCAATCTGACAGATATGATATCCACTGTTCTCTCCCCTTTCAATGACTGCCAATGAAAAATACTAAAGATCATCACACTGGGTTCTAAATTTGCACGGGTAAGGGGGATTAAAAAAAAAAAAAAACACATGGGGAAAAAAAAAGTAATATTCATGAAGAAAAAGTAATAAAAGCAGCTAGAAATGGTCTGTTTGAAAGTATTTTCACCATGATTGTTTCCTTGATCATACAACGTATCAAAATAACATAAGCTTCAAATAAAAATCAGACAAACAGAGGCACATTCTGCTTTAATAGGTCTGGAACAGTGGCAATCTCCAACGATCAAACTCCAGAAATTAAACTTGGAAAAAAAAAAGGGGGTTTCTGATTCCACCATTTGTTTTTGGTGTTCTTTGCATCAAATGATGTCAAATCAGATTGGAAAAAAAAAAGAAACGAAAAAACATCTACATATAGTTTACAAACGTTCAGTGCGGCAAAAGGGTGGAGTAATGCTACCATTTTTTTCCCCCAAGGTAATAACCAAATTATCATCGTATCTGTTCAACTTATGGGTAAGGTTCTTAGCATGTACTGTCGTACCTATTTTGACTTATGGGCCTTCAACTGGGCACTGACACTCAAATTACTGTACACAGTATGCATACATTTTTGACTGAGGTTATCTTCAATGCATCCACAAAAACGACTGAAAAAAAAAAAAAAAAAACAACAAAAAATGTGCAGTGGTCCACTTCAAAAGGGAAAAAGCCTTTGTTTTCTGTCAGTCTAATGCACTTATAAACATTCCAGGAAAGTAAAGTCTTTGACATGAGCCTTTGTTGGACAGTTTTAATCAAAGAGTCTTCACTGTAGCACTCCTGTGCTTCAGAACCATATCATGATAATTCAGTCTCACATTCACAGTTCAAATAAAAAGGAATGTCAAACAAATGACAAAATATATATTCAAATACTAGTACTACTGACAATCATGATGAAAAAAAAAAAAAAAAACCCTGCAAGAATGAGGATGTGAAATCTCACTGGCAGATTATATGTGGGCAAATGAAGAAGGTTCATTTTTTTTCCCTTCCCTCGGAGTTCATTTCTTTATTTGCTTCCTTTCTTTTAACTTTCCTTAAACTTGGACATTTCTTGGAAACAAAAAAATATATCCCACCTGTATGACCGTACTGACATACATATTGCGTGCATATCACAGAATCTTCCATTAAGACCAACATGCTAAGCAATTCTAATTGTACACTGAAAAAAAAAAAAAAAAAAAAAAAATACCCTCCCCCCCCCCCCCCCCAAAAAAAAGTAAAAAAAAAACAAAACAAAAAAAAAACCAGCCATTGAGTGAAAGATCATTCTATAACAAATCAAACAGCATATAGTCATTCCAAATGCCTTGTCATGACTTTTGGATTAAAAAAAAAACAAACAAAGTGACACAGCTAGTAACAAATCTAGTTTGTGTGCACTTGCTGTGTGCACAATCATGTGTGCACTGCAGCATGACTAGATGCACAATCAGGTGAACTCCAAAGCTCCTCATCTTCCAGGATGCACAGGAACTTGGATACTCTCTCCCCACTCCCATCTGCACACAGACACATGAGATACCTTTCTCTGAGACACAGATAAGAGAAAGAGAGTGAGAGAGTGAGAGAGAGAGACAGACAGAGAGAGACAAGAAAGAGACAGACAGACAGACAGACAGACAGACAGAGACAGATTTGGAAATTATGTGACATATCATTAGTCAACAAGCTTATAACTGTTTGTTCTATGGCTGTAGTACAGAAAAAAGAAAGAAAGAAGAAAGAAGAAGAAGAAGAAGAAAGAAGAAGAAGAAGAAGAAGAAGAAGAAGAAGAAAAACCATAGTCCCTGTGTTCGCTGTTATTTTGTTGTTGTTGTTGTTTTCAGCGTTGTCTTCAGTATCAAAACAAAGACCATGATACTGATGGTGCTTTTATGCTCCATGAATGAAATGTGTAACTCATTTGATCAATTCATGTACTTTGGCGTTTCCTTATTTTTTTTTTTTTTTATTTGGTTATGAGTATGGGAAAGACAATTGCCCATTTGTGATTGCTCTTTTTATTCTTTTTTTTTTGTGCTGTCCCAACCTCTGCACCACCTCAGAGGCAGTGCACCCACGCCGCTCATTCCAACACCCTGTCCACAGCTACAGCCGGGTCGGCCCCACCGCAGCCCCGGCACCGGCAATCCACAGGGAGCAGTCAATGTCAAGTCGTCAAGAGGCAACCACTGGTGGAGACACTGCACTGCTGCCGAGTCACTTCGGTGGTGTTCAGTAGCGCCTGTTCTGATCTAACATACGCAGGACACCACCTACTACGCCCCCTACTGACGACAATAATGCTTAGTCGCGAAGCCGGCATGAGTGAGCTCTCCCCCCGGAGGGCGCCACCACGTCCGTCCAACGACAGCTCCCATGGACCCGCCGATACCGGTGACCCCCGACGAAACCGAACCAAGGCCACAGACGCGGAGAGGATATCGAAACTGAGGTCACCATGAGAGCAGGGCATGAAGGGCCACAGAATTTGAGACATTTTTTTTTTAAGCTGATCGATGAGAATAAGGATGATTAAGATGATGCTATGGATTTCCATTTCGGTCTAAAGACTACATGACAGGGCTGTACTCTACGCTTTCTTTCATAATATATCCTGGCGTCAACCAGGCCAGAGAGATACAGGCACCTGCAGTGTTGGTCAGGAAATTTGAGCAACACTCTCAGAAACGCATCCATTAAGTGGATGAAACTCGACTGTGTGGTCCCAGTCTTCCCAACTGAGCCCGTAGCAAACTCAACTCTGGGTAGGAGCCGGTCGGGGCAGAAAAAAACCACATGACTCTGATGGGATTCGAACCCACAACCTCCCAGCTGGGAGTCCACGATGCTAACCACTTCGCCACGGCGGCTGGTGCTGTTTTTATTCTTGGTTGGACTGGAGCTTAGCTATGGAGTTCTTCACTGATGTGGCTCTAGTTTTTATAGCTTTCACAAAGACGATCACTTCTGCACCAGCATCTGCTGGCTGGTCTGTCAGCAAGATGACATGAAAACAAATTAACCCGTTTTTACAAAACTTGATCGACAGACAAAATCTGATCCCTACATTTTGGCAGATCCAGATCAAACAGCAGATTCAAGTATTTCTTCGAAAGGATTGTTACACTGTGGTGAGGGTCTGCGCTCACCTTACAGCCCTTCTAGTTTTATCATTGTTTCGCGTATCTATATTCAATATGCAGCAGCTATTGAGACAAAAACAAATGAAGTCAAGAGGGCGTCATCAGCTTTACAATGTTGTAGAGACCAATGAGTCAACTATTCTTAAGCAAAAGGATGACATGCTTGCTTCTGGGTCAATTGTGCACAGCTGTTCAGTAATGTAAACAAAAGTAAACTGCATGGCTGTCAAACTTCTGGAGTCAAACTTTGGTAACCAGGAGTTGAAAGGGATACTGTTGGGTCAAAAAGGTCAAGTTGGCTTTTGACTGAGAGCATCTTTCTCCCCCTACTAGTTAAATCAAAGAACGTCAGGTGTAGAAAGGGAAAAAAAAATGCATTTTCCACTATATGTAAATGCTGATTTCTGCTTCAGATTTCATCCTGCAATACTTTAAAAACCTTATTTTAAAAAAAAAAAAATGACTTTCAAAGCCCCACATTTTGAACACTTGGAAATTCTGAATACGTTCAGCAAACTCAAAATTTTCAGAAATTATTTTCAAAATAGAGAAGTTCCAGAAAAAAAATCAGAAGGGCTAGCAGCGGTGTATGCTGTTTTCAAAAAGTGAAAAAGAGGAAGGCAATGCCTCCAACAGAACAAAACAGGAGGCTGTGAGGGACGAAGACTTACCTGTCGGGCCATTTCGATCAGCACCAGCAGTTTCTTGATCCAATGAACAACCTGAAACACAATTCACGACAACTGTTCACATTCTGCACACGAGCTTATACCATTTGAAATTGTCTGATACCAAACTGTATTCAGTATTTCAGTGTCCCTTTGTGTTAATACAAAACTGAGTAAAAAATTGAGAATGGTTTACTAGACTAGGGTCTAATCCTGCACGATCCAAAGTTTTTCCTGGCGTGAATGAAGACATAAATCATCTTCCAAACCTTATGATTCGCAGAGAAGAAGACCCTTGTGAAGGCTCTGATGCGACCACAACCCACAAGGGATGCCTTCCATCTTCTGGAGAGACAGGAGCAGGTGGTCATTATGAGACTCAGAACTGGCCACTGCCGACTCAATGGCCACCTGCATAGGAAGCTGAAGCTGGCGCCTTCCCCCTCCTGCTCCTGTGGTCTTGAAGACCAAACACCAGAACACATCCTACAGACCTGTCCCCTTCTCATGGGACTGAGAGAAACCGTGTGGCCAACGCCGACTCCGCTGCACACGAAGCTCCACGGCTGCCGACAAGACCTGGAGAAAACGGCTACATTTATCAACTATGATGAGCAATGATTATAATCACCTCCTTTGAGCCTTGGCTATGACATTAGTGATTAACCCCTCCCTCCCAGTCAGCCTTATCTCTCCCTTCTGTCTGACCTGCGTCCTTGCGTCTTCTTCTGGATGGAGTCCAGCTCCTGCTTGCTGAAGATGTCTGCGTTCTCCAGCACAGCCAGTAGCTGCTCACTGCTGGAGATGTGGGACACGTGGACAATGGTGGAGAACACGTTCAGCATCTCAAAGTCAGCCAGCACATCCTTACGACTGGTGGTCCCAATCACCAACAACTTTCGACCCTGTGACACATTTGAAAATTTAGAAAAAAAAGAAAAGAAAAAAAAATCTTATCTTGTCTGGGAACTTTTGAGTCCAGTTTAACTTATTTATGACTGCTACCCATTCCTTTGCTCATTTCTGCAATTTTCACTTGATGTTGTTCATAGCCCAGCAGGCTGCAGGTGCCCATCGCATGACTGCCGTTCAGCTATGGTCAGAATTGTCCAATAGCTAGAACATTAATAGCTGAGCATTACAAATGCGTAACAAAGATACATTCTGTTAGGAAAAATATGTAATATGGAAGAACCTTTATAAATATGTTATCAAAAAGTCCTAATCCACTGCTATGATAAGGCTTGCTGTCACCTAGACTCATAAGACTAGTAAATTGCTGAGCGTCTCATCAATACCCAAGACCCAAGACACTGACCACTGCAACTCCCAGTTCAAAAAGCTTCTTCCTAGCATGTGATCAAGACATCGTCTTCAGAAAAAGTAAGAAGACATTTCTTGGCCACAGGACACCTAAGACATGGGCCAGATGTATTATAAACATGATTAAACAATCACAATCAACCTTTGAGCTTTTACTGGAAACAGTTACTGAAAACATTATGACAGACAAATTCCTTTGACTGCCATGGTACAGACTGCTGTGTTTAAAATTTTTTCAAAAATTGATAATGATTAATTCATTCTCAATATTTTTCTGTATGGCTGTTAAAATCACACAAGACAGATAACTCACAGCAGGGGGTGCTTTCTTCAGCAACACCAGTAAAGCTTGCAACACCAGGTTGGAAAAGCGAGGACCGATCGGCACGTAGTCTGCACGCAGTGTGAAACTCAATGCCAATTGTTATGCACGCACACACACACACACATACACACACACACACACACACACACACACACACACACACACACACACACACTACACACACACACACATACACACACACACACAAAATAAGTAATTCTCTTCCATGAAACAAGCCTCTGTCATGATTTTGTTGCTTTCAGGTGCTTGTTTTTAACACTTCCTTAGTTTACTTTGCCTCACTGCAATCCATTTTGAAATCTTACCAGCAGTACTACAGCTCTCACAGTCTGTTACAGAAGATTCAGTCCACTTTTGAATCTCAAAAGTGGTGCAAAATGTTGCTAAAATCTTTTTAGAAAATTGTCAAGGAACTTTACCGAGAAAACAGTTTGCCTAGTTTTCTTTTGGCCTAAAAGCCAGTTTCCAATATAAATGTTTAAGAGGCACCTACCATGTCAGCAAGTGGAATCTGCATCTTTCCATGTGACCTAGCTACAATCGGCGTCCCACTTCACATAAAATCGAATGCAGAATACACTTACTACTGAAAATCATGTGCTGAAATTTCAGCGAAGTATGAACACAGACAGGTCTCTTTTTTTTTTAACCTGAGGTATGAACACACAGCATTCATGCTCATGAGGTATGAGAACAAAACCTTTCTTAGACCACCAACTGTTGAGCATCACTTCATCATACCAAATATCAATAAAACGATCAAAAAAAATGATCCCCCCCCCCCCCCCCCCCTTTTGACATCACAAGGGACACACTTTTTTTTTAGCTGTTTCTCTTCTTGATCTCCATTCTGCTGAAATGAACTATAGAACATACTTCAATGTGCTTCCATACTTCTTAGTTTTTTTTCCTTTTTTTTTTTCACTAGCAGGTATGCTCGCCTTTAAAATTTGGGAACAGGAGGCCCCAGTACCTCCACACATCTGCTGAATGGTGACAGAACGACTTACCTAACAATCTCTCGATGTCATCAATGACAACACAGCTCAAGGGAGACTTGTAGGCGTCATCAAAGATCTGGGGACAAATATGAGCTGCATACTGTACTTACAATGCTGATGCTTCAAAAACGCAATTGGAGAGCAGCAAACTCTATTTATGGAGAGCACAATGCCTTGATTTGCACAGGACAACATCTGAAGTCAGTTTTACCAGGAATTATAGACAAGAGCCGAAAAGGATTCTTGCAAGAGAGGTACATAGGTGAGAACATCCACTTGCTCTATTATGTTCCGGTCCACACAGAATCCCCAGAGACTTTGTAAAAACAAGTGACAATATATCATGGTCTTTGATGCTATATAAGACATTCTGAAAATCAGCTCACAGCCAGAGCATCTGGCATTTGTTATTCCAACTTTCCACAGCTGAACACACCCCTTTTATTGCATACTAATAGGCTAAACTTCTGCATGTATATGCTCAGTGTTGGGAAAGATTTGGCTGGAAAGTCACCTTTGGCCACAGTGTTGATGAAAACAAGATGTGAAGGAAGAAAAATCAACAGCCAATGTTTGGCAATGTGTCTTCTCACTGGTTCTTGGTAAAAAAAAAAAAAAAAAAAAAAAAAACAGACAATTTGATTGGTAGTTGGATACATTTCTAAAGCTATGGCAATTTGATGGCATCGGTAAATCATGCAAGATATCTGTAATATTTGGTTCAACTCTGAGGCCATTTGAGGGAATCCTTTGACAGAAAATTGAGTGAACAAACTCAATTGGGAGGAAATTAGTACTGCGACAAACAGTTGGCACCTCTGCAATCGCAAACATGTGCATATACCCACAAAACACACACATACATACACACACACACACACACACACACATAAACACACACACACACACACACACACACACACACACACACACACACACACATACATCTGAGGGCTGACTGCCAGAACCCAGTATCTCACATATAAATATATAAGGGATAATAACAGTAACTCTCTCTCTCTCTTCAGTTTTATCAATGTTTTCCCAAGTTGCAATGCCTCGAAACACAGCAAGCACACATGAGCACATACATATAGCAGAACAGTCGATGACCAGTAGTAATCAGTCAGTGACAAACGCTCAAAACTAATATATATATTTCAATATCTATCTAACCAACCAGGTAAAGAAGAGAACACCTACCACTACTACGTACCCCCTCAACAACCCACAAAGGCAATAACACAGACAATGTTCAAATGATGACCAACCTTCTTGATCGCCTGACATTTGGCGGCCTCATGGTAGCCAATCATGTTCTCCGGGGTGCACAGCTTGACGAAGGGGAAGTCAGAGGCCTTGGCTATCTTGGCTGCCCAGTGCTGTCTTCCCGCTGGCCGGAGGACCCTCCAGCAGCATGGTGACCAGTGGTGTGCGGTCACTGGAGCGTGTCTGGGAGACGATGAGGTCACCGTCCTCCAGGACACGGGTGACGGGTTCTCCCCAGGTGATGATGCCGTTGGCCAGGTATGTGTCTAGGGCTTCCTTGCTGCTGCCGAAAGCCTGAAGAAACAAAAAGTTCATTTCTTAATATGGCATCCCAGCTTTCTATTTTTTTTTTTTTTTGAAAACTGATGAGACAACAATTTTTAAAAAATTTGATGTGAAAACAAAATATTATCAGTTTAAAATCATGACAAGAAAAAACACATCTTTACAGGAGAGAAGATTTTAAAAGATAAAAAAAAAATGTACATAGATGACCTCTTTTCACTATTATGACAAGAAGCAAACGTATGTTATCAAAAAACTACACATTGTCAGACTAATCTATTCTCTGTGCTGGAGAAAAGACAAAACTTATATTTCATGATCATCTTTATATCCTTCTCTCTGGACAACACTTCAAAACAAAGCATACATGTATGTGTAAAAGAGAGAGAGAGAGAGAGAGAGATGGACAGACATTTCAAAAACAACAGACATAAAAGACAGAGAGACGACAGCGTGCACATGTGTGTGCACACGCATGTGCTTGTGTATGTGCATCTGTGTCTCTGTCTGTGATATGTGTGTGTGTGTGTGTGTGTGTGTGTGTGTGTGTGTGTGTGTGTGTGTGTGTGTGTGTGTGTGTGTGTGTGTGTGTGTGTGTGCATGTGTGTGTGTGTGTGTGTGTGTGTGTGTGTGTGTCTGTCTGTTGTGCACATGTCTGTGTGTGTGTCTGTGTGTGTGTGTGTGCATGATCATGCATGTGTGTCTATGTGTCTGTTTGCATATCTATGTGTGCGTCTGCGTGCATATGCATGTGCATGTGTATGGTGTATAACTTCATGTGTGCATGCATTTGTGCAAATGACACAAGAGAACGTATCTCAAGATGTGCTTGAAAAGGTCCATGAATATGTGCATACCTGCACACATGCGTAAGAGTATGTGACTCACAGGCTTGACGTCATGCTGCAAGGCATGGATGAAGTCGGCCCGGCTGATGCGCAGCTTCTCCATGGCGTTGGGTCCACTCCACTGTGCTAGAGGCCTGCAGATCACACATCCCACTGTGCTGTACTGTGGGTCCACTCCTAACACACTGCCACCGGCATGGCTCTACCTCCTGTCCATGCTAACCATCTTAGACAATCACACTTCTCATGGCCATGTCTAGAACCTCTGATGTTAAGGCTACATTTTCCAAAGCCCAAAATGCAAACATGTTGGCAATGATAAGGTTTTCTTCTCAGTGTTGAACTTTAGGATTCAATGGCAATCTTAGGAATAGTCAACATTTGTTAAGATCTTAGGCTCAAAGGGTAATCCTAGAAGGTTTTACCTGAAAATGTCAAACCAGAACATCCACTGATTATTCCATGTTAAGTTTACATTACTTTATGCCAAGTGGGCAGAATCAAAGGCAATTTTTCGGCATGGTTACACTCCTTAATCTGAAGCCTGCAGACTCAATGGCTATCTTTAGCAAGGTAACATTTCTCAATAACTTCTTAATTTGATTTCACACCTGGGTACACACCATAAGGTTACATTTGTTTCTCTTGCAAGACTAACTGGCAATTGTAAAATAACTTACATTTCTCATATCAAGCTTTGAGCCATCTTATATTACGGTTACATTTCCAACATCAAGATGACATTTTCACTGAATGAAAAATAATCCTCTTCCAAAATTATCATTTCTCAACACCAAGCCAGAAGACAAATGACAATTCAAATACAAAATTGGAGATCTGCACAAACCTGAATTTTAGGTTCCTTTACTTTCGACTCACTGGCCTTGAAAAGTATTTTCTGTCTGCTACATTTTTTTTTTTTTCAGGGAGTAAGCACAAATACCAGCATTTTCAAAAAAAAAAAAAAAAATGCCAGGCAAACACTTCTATAAACAGGCATATTTCAGGAAACTCACGACTATCTAAACAGAAAGGAACTGACAAAGGGACTCTATCAACAGTAATTTGAATGGGGGGGGGAAGGTGGGTGGTGGGACTGAAGTACAAGACTAACACTTTAATATGTCAAACTAGACTCAGTGGCAGTGCTACTATGTTCCTGACAGAGTTTACAGATTCATGCAGACCAGTTAAATTCAGGTGCAGTGAGTCTTCTCGGCAGAAACTAAAACAATTCTGCCTGGAACAGATTTTCCAGTAAGCAGCTTGGAATTCTTGCAAGGGAGTACACACACACAAACACACAAACACACACACACACACACATACATATACAAACAAACAAACACACACACACACACACACACACATAACACACATGCATACTCTAATTTTTCATCATTTTTTTCTAATCAAGAAACAGAACGGACTGAGGGAAGGCAGCCTCACCTTGATGAGACGGTCATGGCGGTGGACTGAGCAGCCCTCACCAGACCCTCAATCTCGGCACCGCTGAAGTTCTTGGTCTGCACAGACAGCTCTGCCAGGTCCACGTCGGGGGCCAGTTTGTTGTTGGAACGCATTGTCTCTGTGTGGATGCCCAGGATCTGCAGCCGGCCGTGCTGGTCTGGCAGGCCTGCAGGGACAGGTGAGAACTGCATGGTGATATCAGCAATTTGGTCACACGCTTTTATCTGCAAGAATTAGTAAAAGATTTGTACTTGTTAAAATCAAGTTCTGACACAATCACCAGGATCAATAAGCAGGGTATGCATATCAATTACAGTTTAATTGTGAATGATTAACGCCAGCAATCATGAACCTAAGTAAGTACATTTATAATGCATAATAAAAGTCAGCAATCATAACGCTGAGTGACACATTTCTGCAACTTGGCTGAGCATCAAATATTCCAACAATCTAAGAAAGAGAAAAAAAACCATTGCATGCATAATAAAGCACCATGTTCAGAAAACACAACCAGTCTGAATTTTGCAGTCTTCCCTGTTCCAAACACCACTCTTTTCCTGGCCAAGCATAATTTTTACCACAGTACCGACACATTTTTCGCCACACAGAAGCTGGTAATTTTTACATTTCCACCACACTCATGGCTTTGTTTCTACTCTCCTTTCATAACACTGTCAGTAAAACATCCAAATAAAGATTATTGCTGTAATCTTGTAACACCCACCTATTTCCATCTGCACCTCCAGTCTGCCAGGCCTATCAACGCTTCATCAATCATGTCCTTTCTGTTGGTCATACCTGGTCAAACCACACAGACAAACATGTCAAAACTTAGTCTTTAACATGCCTCTCTGTTGGTCTAAGCAAAGCACACAAAAGCACATAAAACTTAGTCCATCATAACCTTTTTATTGGTCATCCCATTGAAGCAACACAAAATATAAAAATCATCAATCACGTCCTTCCAGCTGGTTGCACAACACAGACATTACTCTAAGCTTTGATCAAGCATGCGCTTTCTGTTGGTATCATCTGGTCACACAACATTTGAAACCCATCAAGCCTCTGGCAGTTATGTGCTTCCTGTTGGTATCACCTAGTCACACAACACAAAATACACATCCGAGCTCTGTCAATCGTGTTCAGCTGTAAAACACTACTGGTTACAATATCCTTTTTTTCTCTCTCTGACAACTGTTACCTGAAAAGCATTTATTTTTCTAAGTAAGGTAAATGTGTATCCATCGTTAAGCTGAGAAGAGAGCATCAACATACCGATGACCAGGATGTTGTTGAGCTGTTCCACGCCATCCAGTTTGGCCAGCAGCTGGTTGACCACTGTGTCGTGGACAGCAGAACTGCCTGCCTAAACAACACACCGCACACACAATGCCAGGAGCATTCTATGCCATCTCCTCTCTTCTATAGCATATAATAACCCTCACAATAATGCCAGGTTTTCTATAAACCTTCACCACCTTCTATAGACCACTGAATAACAACAACAATAATGCCAGGTTCATTCTATAAACCATCACCTCCCTTCTATAGCACCATTACATAATCAACAATAACAGCAACAACAACAAAGGGGGAAAAAAAAAAAAGTCCTCTTAACCTAGCTGATGGTAAGGAAGTGAGTTGTTAGAAAATCTCAACTTCTCTCAAGGGAAGCATGATAAGGTGGCCCAATCTCTCTCTCTTCTGCTGCTTTGTGATCCCCATCCTCAGCTGGCAGTAAGAGGGTTAGAAACTAGGGAATCATCAGTGAGAGATAAATCAAGAACAGAGCTAAAATTTCCATTAAAACAAGGCAGTTTTTCTTCTTCAGGTTTTTTCTGTGCAACTGGTGTTCCTGGAAGATTCAGGAAAAGGACAATTACACTTTATTTACAATCTCTGATTTTGTCAACTAATTCAAACAGTGAGTTCTTCGTTCTTTCTGCTAAAGAAAACCTAAACCAAACAGATCATTAAACCATGAACAGGATGAGGTGGGAAAGTATGCATGAAAATGAAGAAAAGAGGAAAAAGAAACAAAGCATCACAGTACTCAGAAAGGGGGGTGAAAAATACCCCAACAGCTGTTCTCATCAGTGTCCTCAAAACAAAGCATCACAGTACTCAGAAATGGGGGTGAAAAATACCCCAAACAGCTGTTCTCATCAGTATCCTCAAAACAAAGCATCACAGTACTCAGAAATGGGGGTGAAAAATACCCCAACAGCTGTTCTCATCAGTGTCCTCAAAACAAAGCATCACAGTACTCAGAAATGGGGGTGAAAAATACCCCAACAGCTGTTCTCATCAGTGTCCTCAAAACAAAGCATCACAGTTCTCAGAAAGCCGGGGGGGGGGGACTAACAGCTGTTCTCATCAATGTGCTCAAAACAAAGCATCACAGTACTCAGAAAGCAGGGAGGGGGGTGTGGACTAACAACTGTTCTCATCAATGTGCTCATGCATGTCACTCAGCAATGCTGCTCTCTCTCTCTGGCAGAGGATGCTCACTCACAATGGCTCCACATCAAAGCAGTTATCCTCAGTAAGGTGCACAGGAGGAGGTGTGGGAGCGTTTGTTGGGTCAAAAAAGGCAACACTGTACATTGATATAATGACTCAGTGCAGTCTTTCCACCCTGTCTGTCTTGTCTCTTGGCAACTTGATAGTGTGATTGCTCCCTATATGAACTGTCATTCACAGGATTGCAAAAGTACCTACTAGGTGTGGGTGTGTATGGGCAGTCAGAATGAATGGCGTGGGTGTAATGGTGTTGAGAGGGCAAGATGATGACAGCCATGAAAAGACACACTCACACACATAAACACACACACACACACACACACACACACACACACACACACACACTTACCACAGAGCCTCTGGCCTTGCATATGGCATCAATTTCATCAAAGATGATGATGTGAAGTCCGCTGTTTATCCCACACTGTTGAAACACGCAATAACCGACATTAACAAACCACCATCACAGTAATGATACCTGAAGCTAGCTGACATATCTGCCCTCATCAGTGACTCTAAACACAGACATTATGAACATTGCACTGTCAACACACCACACCTGCACCTAACATTCACTGACAAACCAAAGTTAACACAATACTTACAGCAAACTAGCAATGTAGCTCTTTAGATTTTCAGGTATTTAACACACGCACATTACGCTGACAAAGAACATTAATACAGCCAGCAGCAGAATCTGTTCAAGCTTCAACAAGACTGTAAACAGGTTTAGCTGAACCCATCACCTATTCTCCACTTCCCCACCGGTCATCCTTTCCTCAAACTTTACAGCATGCCAGTGAATGGGCGCTTTAGACTTTCTGGTAGGCACTTTCATATTTTCTGGTATTTCACTGTAAAAACACTTCACAGACAAATCACACCTTTAGTTAACAGAACCAGCAGCACAATCTCTTAATTTGATGGTGACTTAATAGAAAAACTGACTCATCATCATCTAATAATGTCACAGAGAGAGCATAAAAAATTAAAATTTTTTTTAGATTTACACGAAATAACCAAAGCACATACATGCTACATAGGATTCAGAAGTCTACTAGGTTCACTTCTGAAATGCTTGCAAACATTCTTCATGAGAATGATTTATAAATTTCTGTAATTTGGAAAATCCATTTCTCCAATTTCTTAACTGGAAAAGGGTAAAAAAAATATGCATTTATATCAGAATTTTTGTAGCGTCCATCTGCAAATACACAAGGAAAAAAGTTGATGATGTTTCCATCCTTGTAATAATTCCTTAGTCATAATAATCATGTTCATTATTTTTGAGGAAACAGCCTATCAGAGAGGAAACTACAGTGATGTTGGTCACTGGGACAACATTACAAATAGTTAAATGATCTAGACAATGGAATGTGTAGTCTTTAAAGGACTGTACTCCTTTTTGTGCACAAACAAGTCTTGCTTTCCTTCTCATGCTCCAGCTTCATCACATCACAATGAAATTGTGGTGTGCATAATTCATCACATCTGCAGAGTCACTGAGTTAATGCTTCAGAGCTGTTTGACTGCTGTTAATGTTACAGATTTCTGGAACCACTCAAGAACTTAACAGCCCATCCTCCCTCAATTCTGAATCTTTCACCCTTGCACACAATCCCCCTTCATCGAGCGGTCGCCTGCACTGTTCTCACACACACTCCAACTTCCTTCTCAGGAGATCAGACTCACCCTCTTCTCCTCTTCCTCTGCCTCAGCAAACAGCTTCCTGACATTGGCCTCTGACTCTCCAACGTACTTGTCCAAGATCTGTGGCCCATTCACAATTTGGGTTCTCTGGCATTCAGCATCTTGCCGATTTGTCTGCAACAAGTAAAAGATGCCTGTGAGAAAAGAGTGTGTGCTGCAGATCACATGCCAGGAAATCAACACCCTGAATGCCAGTCAGTCCAACTTACTTATATTCAAAAGGTTTGCCATCACTTGTTTTCATCTGACAGGATTGTCTGTGTGTCCTTTTTTCTTATGTTTCTGTATTTTTGTTCTTTTTCTTTGTTCTGATCGACAACAATACCCTGTTCTACAGGTTGAGTATCTGCATAGGAAGGAACAATCACTACATAAGCAATGTAAAATACACCTAACCATATGAGGCATAACCTTATTCTTCCTCTTTTCATCGTACCCTCCTACCCGAAGAAAAACCACAAGAGAGAGAGAGACAGAGAAAGCGATAGACAGAGAGAGAGAGAGGAGAGACAAGACATGGCCTCTGTTGTTCCTGTGTCCTTTGGACTACATGCTACCCCACCCCGTTAGAGTTGCAGCAGCCTTGACAGTTACATGTGTTTAGGACTAGTCTGGGCCTTGGACCTGGTTTGGACTGATCTGGTTTTTTTGTGTGTGTGTGTGGTTTTTTTTTTTAGCAACAGAATTGGATTTATCTTCGAGATTTATTGTTCTCTTTTAACTCCCTTTTCTTTATCATCATAATTAGTCTTTGTTATTGCAGTTATTTTCATTAGAAAAAAAATCATACCTAGCATATTTTCACAAAAGTGAACATGACAGAATCTAATAATATAAACATTTCTGGTAAAAGCTTTCTGACAACTCCTCAATATGTGCAGTTAAAGCAGTGAGCTGACCTTGCCATCAACGTCTTTCCTGTCCCCGGAGGTCCAAACAGCAGAATCCCTCGAACATGTTTCATACCTGCACATGACATAGGTAGATTTCTGTCAAATCATCCATCATCTGTTCATTTTGCTTTGTAATTATATACAAATATGTTTCATCCCTGTGATCATAAAAGGAAGAGATAAAAAGACAGTGGACCTGAAAAGTACACAAAATGTGTGTGAGCATGACTGTGCATACGTACATACATGTGTGCATGCATGAGAAACTAAACGCATGTGTGCATTAACTCCTGTGCATGTATGAGTCTATGTGGCATGTGTGTGCGTCTGTGCATGGATGCGTACATATGTGTATGCGCACACACATATTTGTGTGGATATGAGGGCATAGGAGTATGATTAAACTAGATCATATATTTTTCAGATGGGGGCATTTCAAAGTAATTCTGTCAGTGTGGAAAAAAAAAAAAAACATGAACTGACCGACAATGTCTTTGGCAAATAATCAAAGCATGTTCCCTGAACATGCAGGAGCCTACAAACCCCAAAACATGACGGAGAAAAACAAAACAGTACTGCAAGAGATGACATGAACCAAACTCATTGCTCTTCCTTAAAATTTACTGAAAACACTGCTTCATCTTCTATGTATAATGCAATCTTTGCACAGAGGAGCATTTTATGGCAGTATTTCAACAACAACACATTTCTGCCTGTTTTTTTTTCCCTACCAATGACAATGCCCATGCAACGACTTACCAAGCTGCTCCACAATATCAGGGGGAACACTCTGGAGGCAAAGGCTCTCCTGAAGATCGCAGTGAACTCTTTGTCCAGGCCACCAATGCCCATCTTGTTGAAGTCCCAGTCAGGATTGATAATTGACTGATAGGATGACTTGCTGCAATCAAAATGCCATACATTATATTTTACATGTTTGCAACAGACCCTAAAATTTTATAATACTGACTGTGTATCAGCATGTAGTACCACTATTGCTGCCTCTGTTCACTATGCCAATTGTTAATCAACTGATAATGCTACCAGTGCTACTTCAATTCAACAGACTGACTGAAAATTAACTCTTTAATGTTGTAAGCACTGCCTCACTTCAGACTGTTTATTGAAAATTAACTTTGTGCCCATAGTGTACAGACTCGTTGTAAAAGCTTCAAAACAGTACACTGTTGGCAGAATAATGCAAAAATAACCAACAACAATGACAAACATCAAAAGAGTCTTACCCTTTGGATTTTCCTGTGAGGTTAAGATTGGAATTCTCCACCTTCTCAAACACCACCCCAGAGTTGGGCGTCAGCAGACCAATCTCTGCCTGCAAACACAAGAATCATCCTGCACTGTCACACACGTTTGCCCTTTGAATATCTAACTGACAACAAAGCACACACATCTCTTTTTATCAGTCTTGCAAAATCATGCCAAAATTCATCCTCATTGAATTCTTATTTTTCAGCCTGGAAGTATGAAAATCCCATGACAAAAACAATCACAGCAGGATTACACTGAACAGTCATGATGAACACAAGGCTACATATATAAAAGAATGATCCCTCTGTGGGGGGAAAGTTGCAACACACACCATAGACTCTTTTCATCCCTTTAATTTTTTATATCTTATAGCTGCCATGAAATAATCTTGTCAACATGTATGCATAGTTAACAAATACAAAAATAAATACAGTCAAAGTTAGCTATCAATGCAATCACTGCTAAGAAAAAAATTATAACAGGTCATTTGAGTCAAAGTTATTTGACAAGTAATTTTTTTTTTATCTTTTTAATTGGATGTGCCATGCATATGGTTCGTATTCCACTGACACGCGTTTGGCTTTTAATAAGTCTGCAATTACAGAATCAAATCAATGGTTGTTCTTTAGGCCAAATTCAAAACACCACTAAATTTATGATAAAATTTATGATTTTTCACTTTACCTTGATTGAAACAAAAAAAAGTAAAGAAAAACGTTCAGCTAAAATCCAACATATGACTTAACGAAAATATGATGCACAGTGACGGGGACTTTTTACTTGTGGCCCTATCTTATTCCAATAGCAACATGCCATGTAAACTTGTTTTATAACATACTAATCAAATAATTGGTCATGCAGACTAGGAATCAAACCTGTATGTTTTACATTGTGGTTAAACACTGTCCAGATTCATCAGATGACATGAGTGAGATGAACAAGCATATCTACTGATATAAACAGCCTTTTCATGATTCAATAGATGTGGCAAACTATTCCTCTCCTCAATGCAAGGGTATAGTATTGGCACTTACCAACTTGGGTTTGCCTGACATCTGTGACTTGGCATTGGAAAAGTCCAGCACTGAAAATGAAAAACCCAAGGCATCAACTAACAGAAGAAAAAAAGAAGATGAAGTGTTCAAAATGGGAAAAAAAATCAGAAATATGACTATGATAACATTTTCATTTTCAAAATGGTGAAAATAAATTAGAAACATGTCCATGATAAAATGTTCAAAATGGTGAAATAAATCAGAAACATGTCCATGATTTTCAAAGGATACTCAAAATAGATGTCAAAAATGTTAAAGGTCAATAATCAAGATGCAACGTAATAAACACAGAAAAAGAAAACAAACAAAAAGAAAGAAAGATCACGAAACAAAAAAGTGAAGAAAGAAAGAAGAATGATGGAACAAAGGGAAAGGAATATTGTGAAAGGGAGACGAGTTAATAAACAGTCCTTTCTTGATTTTAAATGAAAATGAATGTAAAAAAAACATCCTTTCCCCACCCCACACTCCCACCCAAATAAAAAAAAAAACAGAAAAAAAGTTTACATGCATATCAATAACAAGGGTAAGTAAAGTGAAATAAGTTGTCCCAAACAAAATGTAATAGATCCACCACTCACCTTCGACCTCTTTGACCTTGCAGGAATACAGCTTGGAATCAAAGCTAAACACCAAGGGCTGTTCCACGGTCATGGCATGGCTGCCAAAGTCATCAGGAACTCCGCTGCCAGCTTGTCGCTGTCCAGGGTGATTGGAGGCGTGGAGCTGCACACATGTTTTCATGACTCTACGCTGCCCCGACCATGACTCTACGCTGCCCCCGACTGATGGCAGAGAGAAGAAGCAAAATTTAGAGAGGGGTTATTACTGCCAAGGACATTGACAAACAAAGCACAGGACAAGACACGATGCATTTCAACTTCTTGGGTCTTCTTCATGGGGATCACATCTAACATTTAGGACAGTACAACGGCCATTCTTCACACCACATGGACACCAGATAAGTCTCTCTTCGTTCTTTGTTTGTACTGTTCTAAATGTTAGATGTGATCTGAACTGTTCTAAATGTTAGATGTGATCTGTTTTTCAGCCTGAAGAAGACCCAAGAGTCGAAATGCATCGTGTCTTGTCCTGTGTGCTTTGTTTGTCAATGTCCATGGCGGCGGTAACTAAACCCCTCTCTTTCTAAATTTTGAATACTGTAATTCACCTGAGTGGAACAGAAAAGAACCAGCATGTAGTCTTTTAAATTTCTATCTAGTTTTCTTCCATTCTTTTTCGCCCACACAAAAATGAGAAAAATGTTGAAGAAAATAGTAACTTAGTAATGAAAAACTAAACTAGTTAAAGAGAGTAAAGGCTGGCGGTTAACATACAGGCCTTGATTATACAGAATTCAAACACTGAAAGAAAAAAAAAATTTACACACACACACAACACACACACAAAGATTCCATCAATTTTTTGGTCTGCTATACTACGCTCCTGATAAATTTGAATGACCCAATTGTAAAATTAAATTGTGATGCCAGCAACAGATTTTCCTTTTCAAATTTGTGTGTTTATTAAATACAATGTGTAAAATTCTTTGTTTTTTTTTAAAAAAAGAAGAAGAAGAAAAATGAAATGAAATAAAGTGCACTTTTCTTTTTCTTTATTTTCCAGTCAAGCGAAAAACAAGCGGCTCACAAAGGATGCTGTTGTCAAATATGGCAACTGAAGGGCACTTTCTCACCTCTTTTTCTGTAGATGGTCGATCTCCAGCACTACAGTGCCGATACACTGCGTCTTGTTGTTGAACTGGTATGGTCGAACCTTCACATCCGAGTTCAGCACAATGCCTGCCCATTTTCTCTGTGGGGAGGAAAATCGAGTAAAATATAGTTAGAATACTGACTTTTGTCTCCCATTCAAATGCTTTGCTTTAAAAGGAAAGTTTTGTCCACAATTACGTCTCTAACCAAGATGGTAGATCTTCAGCTTCCATATTTTACACACCTTTGGTCCAAAAATCCATCAATATTTCTTCTTTCCTTCCAGTCACTTGAAAGCATGTCAAGTTGAGAAACTGTATGTTTTTTTTTTGTGTACATACCACTAGTCTATGGTGGCATGGGCTCTCAAAACACTTCTACAAAACATTTACCTCTTGAAACAAGCTTCTTATACAAGCCAGTAATTCATTTATCCATCAGCTTTAAATCAAGCGCAGTTTGGTCTCGAAAACAGCAGATGTGGTGTAGCACACATGGGCTATTCAGCACACTGTGACACCTTGATGAAACTGAAACTGACTGAGACAAGCTGAAGTGGCTTTTTCACACTTCTGACAGAAATGGTGCCTCATTTCGCTTTCAAAGCATGGACCATCTTCCTGTTTTATGACCATCAGCGCTTTTGTGCTGTCATAGCCCACAGAAGACAAAAAAAAAAAAAAAAAAAAACTGGTTTCTGCCAAATTCTGGTCATGCTGAACATCCAGACAACCTCCACATGAAATTTTTTTTAAAGTCCAGGATGAGCATGATGTATACTATCACTGGATAGAATGATGCACAGACATTTTTCTATGTGCTCTGAGAGAAACAACTTCCATTTAATCCCTTTTTTTTTTTTTTTTTTGGGCTCAGGGCAGTGGGAACCAGCTTCATGCTTTGGCATGATGGTACTGGCAAACAAAAGAGTCACTGGCCTTAACTTTTTGCTGAAACTGCAATCACACAGTGTATGACTAGACTTTTCTTTTTTTTTTTTTTTTTTTTTTTTTTTTACATGCCGGTACATTTCCGGGAGTCGAGTGGAACAGGAAAAAGAAGAGTGCCCGAGCAGGATGAATTCAGCTGGAAACAAGGACTGGCAGTGCACATACACACAAACACAAATCCTCCTATAATGCATATTTCCTGGAAGACTGGTGTTGGCTGTGAAGTAAAAAAAAAAAAAAACAACATTTTTTTAATGAAAATAAAAATAAATAAATGAATAAATACATAAATGAAAAAAAAAAAAAAAAGAAAAGAAAAAAAAAAAACAGAATTCTGGCTTCCAGCATATCCACTTGCATCCATACAAGCCAAATCAAATCATGTTGTTTACAGTCAACTGATCACAGAGGTCACGCTGACGCTGCATAGAAATTTATGAACAAAATCATGTACAAATTAAAACACCACGACTAAAACTCAAAACCAAGTGAAGCCATCAATTAAACTGAGAGACTGATGTAACATGGAAGTCTGCCAGCACACGTCTCCTTCATATCCTATGTATATACTTACGTGCACAGCATTGAAGGCCAGCTTCCCAGGGCCTGTTGTAGGGTGTGCCAACACAGTGAACACAAAATGACTGTGAGGTGTGGGGGTCACCTGTACATGCCTGGATGGAGAGACAAAGGAGGAACGGTTATGTAGTCATGAATACGTTACATTATAACAGCAAGAAAACGCATGCTCTCTTTTACATGTTATGCAAACGATTTATACATTTTTATGTGCTCATACTTTAGACACACACACACACACACACACACACACACACACACACACACACACACACACACACACACACAAACAGAGAGAGAGACAGACAGACAGACAGACAGACAAACAGACAGAGGGACAGACAGACAGAGGATGCTGTTTTATTAGTTCTTTCTGTCAGTGACACAGCTGATGAGTAGCAAGCATTTAGGGTTTGTGACATCAAAACCACTTATCTTATGATGTCTGTTTAATACTTTGTGGTGTTTTCAACACTTTTGGTTTGTCTGTTTGTTTTTTATGTCATCCTTTCTGTATGAGTGAAAATCTGAACTAAGAGCTTTGGTTGATTGACAGTATATGTAAGAAATACCAAAGAATGACACATGTGACCTGTCTACTGACACAAGATGGGTGAAGACTGAACTAATGACAAATGCACGGAGGCCAACCTTCAAAGAAAAAAAACAGAGTGCCCATGCATGGCAGACTAGCCAACACTAGCAGCAGAATCTTTTCAAGCTTCAACAAGATTGTAAACTGGTTTAGCTGAACTCATCACCTATTCTCCACTTCCCCACCAGTCATCCTTCCCTCAAACTTTACAGCATATTTTGGTGTGTGTGTGTGTGTGTGTGTGTGTGTGTGTGTGTGTGTGTGTGTGTGTGTGTGTGTGTGTGTGTGTGTGTGCATGTGTGCATGCATGTGCACATGCATGCGGGCATGTATGCGTGCGTGTGTGCATGGGTGCATGCATGTGTGCATGCATGTGTGTGTGTGGACAATCACTGAATCAATCTTCAAAGCTGAAAACTGTGACAACTATAACAGTTCAACAGAATATCTCTTACCCAACTCAATCACTCAGTAATGGGGAAAAAATATAAACAACATGGCAGCTGCTTTTTTTGACGCAACCACAGGCAAGAATATTCTGAATGAAGGCTGTTAAAATGATCTCCACCTGAATATGCACTACTTCATCATATTTTTTTTATTAACACAGTAGATGCAGAGAACTTGTGCTTGCTGCTACCTTTAATGTTTGTGCATGACCTTAGAGAGAGAGAGAGAGAGAGAGAGAGAGAGAGAGAGAGAGAGAGAGAGAGAGAGAGGGGGGGGGGGGGGATTCTGTCCCCCACTGGTCATCTTGGTATCTGCACTGAACAAGGCACAGAAGACATTCCAACAGCCCCGTCTAAGACTGAGTGATCACAAAGAAAACATCCAAATATCCTGGCTGGTATTTTCTGTTTGTGCAGTTGTCACTGGTTTTGTTGCTAGTGGTGGGCTTCTTCTGGGGGAGCACCTAAGACTGAACGGAAAGTGGCATTCTCATAAACACAGTACCGACTGTACAACAGAAGTGGAAGTCAGCTGACAAGAAAAAAAAATATCACCTTTCCTCCAGTCAGCATCAGGCCTTTGCTTGACATCATATTCTTCATGACCTTATCTAAACAGCCATGTTATTTTGTACCGAACCAAACCAAGCATGTCTGTTTGTACTCTCAGAGAACTGGAGCACTGTACTGCCATGAAAACAACAGAGATCAGAGCAACAGCCACATATATCTGGAGCTGCTACAATCAAATAAAGGCAGTTGGCATCTCTGCAAATGGTTATCTTGTCATAAACATTTGGTATTTAAAAAAAATGAAATGAAATCCAAAAAAGAAAAAAAAAAGAAAAGGAAAAGAAAAGAAAAGAAAAACTGACTTCACATTGCCAAAGTCGCCATCGTGAACCAGCACACAGTTGGTCAGCGACAGGTCCTCTGAGGGGGACACTTTACGGACCGGAACACCTGCAACCCATCAAGAAAATATATCTATATATGTCCATACATACCAAAAGATAGATATAGATAGACAGGTAAACAGACATAGATAGATAGATTGACTATTGATTTCTCAAAAAAAAAAAACATGAAATGAGGGCAACACAAACTTCACATATGTGCAACATGATTCATCATTCAGCATCAGCATATTATGGACTGTTGCAATGCAGGCAGCATGACCAAGTCTTACAGTACGTTTTCATCCTTATGGTCCAGACCTTTTCAGACCAAACTTTACACAGGAGTAATAACAGTCACTTTGCAAAACCATTCAGATCACTGGCTGCAGAGGGGAGGGAGGTGAGGGGGTGGGGTAGCGATAAGCATAGAGGGGTTGGAGGAAGCAGAGGAAGAAAGGTGGTGAGGGTGGGGGCTGGAGTTGTGAACATATCTTGAGAAAGAAAAAAAAAATCAACAATAAAAGTGATTATGACATGGCAGTGCTGGTAAACCATGCGATCTTTTAGCATATAAAATTAGGCTGTGCTGACAGCCAAAAAAGCATTCCCTTTGAATTATCCCCTCCAAGACTGAAAAAAAAAAAAAAAAAAATGAAAAAAACACTTCAATGCCACAAAATACATTGAAAGAAAAAAGAGAGACATGGGCAAATAGTCATTGCACAATGGACGGGCAGCATCAACTCAGGACAGCATGTACAATTTTCACTGCATAAATGCATTACACACACACACACACACACACACACACACACACACACACACACACACACACATACAAATTGACAAACAAAAGACCTGGCATGTCATAAATTACAATCAGACCAAAAAAAAAAAAATGATTATGACTATGAGTTTCCAAAACAAAAACAGGACAATGGTCTAAAAAGACAGAAAAACAGTAGAAGACAGTAGACACACACACACACACACACACACACACACACACACACACACACACACACACACACACACACACACACACACACACACACACACACACACGTGTACACACACACAGACACACGGTACCAAACAGAGGCCGAGTCAAAGACAGTGACAGAAAAAAAAAGGAAATCACTTGCAGTTGCACACACATCTTCCAGAGGCTGAGGTAGGGGAGAGCAAAATGTACTTAAAGAACCCCAAACACCAGCACGGAGCAGGCAGCATTATCAACTTTTGTTGAACTGTTGTCGTAAATCGGTCAATACCACAATGTAGCGACACTGACACTGAATCAGCATTTAAGACGTGGCAGGTAATGCCAAATGTCACACTTACAAAGGATCCTTTCCTCCATGACCTTAAAAAGTGTCGTGGAAATAAAGCTTTCTGCAGACAGAGGTCTTTATAAGGAGGCTGATTGATCAGGATGCTGCTTTTCTTTTTTGCTTTTCTTTATATACATCAGTGAGTCATTCCTGTTCTTTCTTGCTTTGATCTTAACCCTTTCAGCCCTAACACAGTGACTGCCTGTGTAACCTTCCCTACCTGGCATGGTTCAGCTGTTCTGTTGGGAACATGTGCTGCTTTACTCAAACTGTTATAAGCCTGCATCAGAATGTACAAAGTGGCACACAACTATAAGATATTTCTTTATTACCGTATTAATTTTTCACTGAGTTTGAGTCACGGTGATAAACAGTTTCCTTATTAAACCAGTTTTGAATATCACTTCTTTAGTACTTCATATTCCTGCTAGTTCTATTATAACATTTGTGATAAAATACACATAAAATTTGACTGTATAATAATCAAGAACATTTTCAACATTTATAAATTAACATGGCTGATGTATTTCTTTTTTTTTTTTTTTTTTTTTTTTTTTTTTTAAGAGTGATCTGCTAAGATGGACAACTATTTCTTATATAATACTTGCCTTTCTCTAAGGTTACTTTGTTGGGTCATGGAATCAGAACTATATCACTGAGCAAAAAAAAAAAAAAACTCATTGACTCGATCGAAAGCAGCCCACCATACAAAATGAAACCAGTTCCAAAATACTTTCTCTGTATTTCTTACATATGCATAGCATAAAGGTTAAATGTGGTAGATTTGAATCCAAACTGATGCCTGACCTCTGACTGGGCCAAGGCAGCCATATGTGCTCATGAACATTGACCAGAGGTATGGCACTAGGCAGAAAGAATTAATGCAGAGTTTTTCTGCTTCTTTTACACCCATGGAGCAGCTCAACAATTTCCCATCTTAGTAAAAATCTCGGGGGGAGGGGGGGGGTTGCCTTTTCATAAGTGACCATGGTTGTAGCTGCGCTTTCCCCTCTTTTTATTTCCAGTTGTAACTTTTCAACTGTTATTCTCTCTCATACAAGAAAAGCACATTATTGATTAGTCTAGCAGGATCACAAGCACAGGAAAACAAAAATGGCTGAACTGACTGTTGGAAAGCACTGGGCTTCCAGTATATAAAGAATGAGTTAACTGAGAGACAGAAGCAGACAACTTTTTTCTACAATCTTAGCACCAGAAAACTGAATGTTGTTGGTCAGTTGCTAGTCAGAAGTGGGACAGGTCATCCTACAAGTGGTAAAAAATAATATTGCAGTGTGTGAAAAATGATCTGTTGTTGCAGAATTTTTGGTCTTTGTGAAGAGAGAAGCAAGCAGAAGCGTTGTAAAGAGAAACTGTATTGTGTTAATAGCTATGTCTGAAAGTCCAACAGTTATTCTCAGCTGGCACAGTGCTGGCATGGCTTCTGCCTGCCAAAGACTGACTGCCACTGACTGCATCCTCTACAGACTCATCCCCCAATGTCCTGTGGTGGTTTTATTCACAGCCAGCCCTCTGTTCTTAACCTAGATTTTCAAAAACCTCTGTGTGATAGGTCTTGGAGTGTATCGAGGGAAATGTATTGATGGTAACAGATGCCACTTCAATGTGCAGTGCACTGGTCTATCTAGGCCTCTGATCTCTCTCTGTCAGGCTTATTACGTGATTCATCTCACCATCAACTACTAAACATTACATATATGTGCAGTGCACTGGTCCATCTAGACCACTGATCTCTTTTCGTCAGGCTTATTACATGATTCATCTCACCATAAACAATACATAAAGATAACTTGAAGTTCAGGCCTGGCTGGAAATGCAAATGATCTGTTAGTATGCTGTCTGAGCTTAATCAGCTTCACTATAGTATCACCTCATGTTCCACAGTTTCATAGAGAACATGCAAACTATGAGTGATTTTAATGTTGTGACCTGTTTCTGTTTGTTTTTCTTTTAAACCTTTGCTGACATAAGCCTGAATGACAACCGACCAGACTTCATGAAATGTGAGGCTGTTTTGATAAATTTGTGTCTGCATCAGAAAAATACCAAGGTTACAGTTTTAGGACGGTAGTATCAAACGGCAGTGAATGTCTGAAGTCTCATTACTGAAAATTACAGCACATTTTTTTTCTCTTTGTTGATGTGATCCAGTAAACACCTACCATACAAAATCAATCGCATAAAAAGCCAAATCTTCAAAAAAAACAAACAAACAAACAAAAAAAAAAAAAAAAGCAGCTAACAGTCACATGAAGCCAAAACATACAAATTCACACACACACACTAACCTTCGCATCAGCCATAGCACCAAACCCCCCGTCAGACTAATCACATCAAGACCAATCACTGACTGATCAATACTCCAACTGCTCTCAGACTAGCCTAAACAGTGCCTTGATTTTCCTTGCAGCGGTCAGCCGGATTTCACGGAAGCTTTCACACATCAGACGCGCCGTGAGGCTGATAAGTGCACAGATCCCACACTGCTCTTTGTGTCCGAAGGTGGCTAGCTTTTTCCACCCCTTCCCCAGCCACAGGCTAACGCTTATTGCCGTCTATTGATTTTTTCTCCTCAGCATCCGAGATGTCAATATCAAGGGCACTATGCTTTGTGTGCGACACCCATGTTTCACTGCTGGACTGCACAATGCCTGTGTGATTTGAAACTGGAATGCTGTTTGATGTTCTGCACTGCTCTCTGCATACATTCAAAATTCATGACAGCTGCCCACAAAAGCTTCTTCTTGCATGTGCTGGAACTGGGCTTTTTTCTCTGCAGCTAGTAGCAGAGCTGGCGTGTCTGGTACAGAGTTGTACTGGGGCAAAATGATGGTTGCCGGTGCCGGTGTAATTGAGAACTCTACATCCTATGTGCACGTCCGCCTTTTGGACTGGAGTACATTTCATTCTTTAATGTCACTTCATTCAATGCATGAAAACAAAATAATGAGGAAAAAAAAACAGGTAGTACCAGAAAATGTATCAGTTTACTTCAGGACTTTTTTTTTTTTTCTTTTTCCATTCCTGGCTTAAGCTGCTTAATAGGACTCTGAAAGAGATGGAGTAACTAGCTGGTAACACTTACCAGTCAACAGACTACACCCAATATCTAGCGTTTCTATCACATTTACTTGATAAAATCAGGAAACATATTCCTTCTTTAACCTTTCAATATTTTTGTTGTTGATTTTTATATATTTATACGTCCTGTGACAGTACATAATCTGCACAATTTTCTTTCATCGAAATCAAAATGACTTTGAACCATTGCACTGATACCATTCTTCAGCCATTGCTGTTTACAAACAATGTAACAAACATGAAGTGGCATCACATTCTTGCATCATACCACACATGACTAAGGTCTCTCATTGTCCTCTCTCTAAACAGCTCATGAGTCTCACACATGCCCATATTCTCCCTCCCATCCATACTCAACAAAAATATGCATTAAGATTAAAACGGAAGATGGTGAAGAAGAAAGATTAAACCAGGCAGCAGTGTTTCGAGGCTGAAAGGAAGCAATGGGTTAGTCAAAGTCATTTAAACACTTCTGAACGGTTTGTATGAAGCTGCCCACAGCCTTTCTCTCTCCCTCCGAACACCAGCATCCAAAGCAGCTCAGTCCTTGTGATCTCATGTCTTTCTGCGCATTCCCCAGCAGTCTGAAAAACGTGTTACCAGCTGTCTGTCTGTCTCACCCACATACTGCATGTTGTGGAACTGAAGAAGCAAAGGCAAGTTCTGGAGGTAACAAATCCATACTAACAATCCAGAAGTTAATGTCCTTGACTAACACCTGGGCTCTCTCTTGGGCTCTGTACACTGCATTGTTGCTCATTTGCTGCCTGATTTGGTCCTTCTCCCTTCACCCTCTTCTCCTCTCATTCTCAGAGCACTTGCATATCATTATCAGTGAGACTGATCAACAGGTTTTTGAGAGAGAGAGAGAGAGAGAGAGAGAGAGAGAGAGAGAGAGAGAGAGAGAGAGAGAGAGAGATTCAGTAACATCTCATTCTTAATTAGGTGACAGTCTAGTGTTCTAAAAAACTGGTGTGGTGGTACCAAGTTCTGGGCATGCTTGTATGCAAAAAAGAATGTGTGTGTGTGTGTGTGTGTGTGTGTGTGTGTGTGTGTGTGCATAAGTGTGTGTGTGTGTGTGTGTGTGTGTGCATGAGTGTGTGTGCAAGTATGTGCAAGTGTGTGTGTTTGTGTTTTATATGTGTTTATGAGTATATGCATGCATGCATGCATGCGTCTGCGCACATGTGTTATGTGTGTTCCTGTATGCACATGTGAGCAAGTAAAATTAAAATTTATGTCTTTTTCAAAACACTGTGTTTTTATTGTCCTCACACTAAGCTTTCAACTTACATCTTTAAACTCCAAACATGGTGTCGCACAATTTTCAAACATCAAATCTGACTTTAGCCGTGATTTAGAAAATCATGCAAAAGCTGGCAACAGAAAACATCATCAAGTAAAGGAGGAGAATCCAGGCTATCATGGATCTATGTAGTTTACAGCACTGCTGTGGGGCAAGCAGATGTGTCGACAACCTTAATCTACAACCCACACACAAATTTGGCAGACCTGTTCACATTTCAACAACAACAAAAAACAATTACAAAGGGTGGGGGCAGAGAGAGGCAAGGAAAGGTAGCTAGGGGGACAGAGACAAAGAATTACTCAAATTTTTGATCAAGGTGTATGCATACAAATACAATACTAGCAAGCAGACAAAAACTACTTCAGAATCAAAACTGTTCAGACTGTTTCAGTACAGTTTGAATGTGGAGTCAGTACAGGCAGCAGCTGCAGCAAGAGAATGAAAGCTGAGTTAGCATATATCAATGAGATAAACAAAATGTCAGTGCAAAGCTCTTCACCTGTAAGTTTTCTTACAAGACTAAAGTATATGCATTAAATAATTACATACAGAGCTAAAATAGGGGGAAAGGGAAGGATACCCTCCTAAAAAAAAAAGTGAATTGTTAATCTAAAATGAAATAAATGGTGGAAATAGTTTAAAAAAAAAAAAAAAAAAAAAGAAAAAGAAAAAGAAAAAGAAAGAGAAAAGAAAAGGGTAGTGGTGGAAGGCGAATAAATAAGTGTGGAAGAAAGGGACAGTAGATAACACTGTCAAAACAAGCTGGTGTTACTACGACTTATGACATCACCACCTAGCAAATTTTCAAGAATGTTAACTATTATTAACACTTTTCTATGAACAAGCCCTGAACATGCTTCCTATCAGCTTACTGTTAAGCCACATCTGGGTTTTCTTGTTGTTGGGAATGACCATTTTCACAGTCTGGCATTATACCCTGTTTAGGTGAAAACCTGTTGCTTGTGTAGTATCAGTTGTCTATTGGACTATTGCATTTGTTTTGATTTCCTGCAGTCTTGTAACCTACTGTTATTCCTTTTTTTCTGGGAACAGTTTAAAAATCAAACAAACAATTTGAAAATGGGCAGAACCTGTGTCTGGCCTGCACTGTTCACAACAGCTAGCATAACCTCAAGTGCAGACATACCCAAATCATCCCATTCCCACCAACCTTTTCTACTCATCACTTTCCACCCCACGCTCTTTCTTTCTCTCCGTCCCCCCCCCACCCCCCCTTCTCCTTTTTTTTTTTTTTCTGATCTCACAATGATAAATATATAGATGGATAAATAAGAAGATATTCTCTCATGTGAATTTAGTTACGTTCATATTCTCTCTCCTCTCTGCTTCCGTCTCATTCTCACACAAACACACACACTCATTCTCTGACACACGCACCAACACAAATTTAACACTGTGACACTATCTGACTCACAAACACACACACACACACACACACACACACACACACACACACATACACACACACACACAACTAACACTCTCTCTCAGATCTATTCTATTCATGTTGTTTCGTAGCCCCGCTGACCAGAATGGGGCCATGCCAGGGCTGTCACCTTACATCTATTGACAAAAAATTTCATTTCTTTCTCTCCCTCTCTCTTCCTCACAGAGACACAGATACAGTCCACACAGACATACATTCAGACCCTCACACACACACACACACACACACACACACACACACACACACACATGTGTGTGTACACATTTATTCACACTAACCTCAGACACGTACACTCTTACAGTGACGAACTGTGATAACAGAACAACCCCCCCCCCCCCCCCCCACACACACAAATATGTATCATATATATATATATATATATATATATATATCAGATACTGATACTGATACATGCAGTGATACATTCTGATTAATAAAAACACACAAAGCAGATGCAGTCACACACACACACACACACACACACACACATGCACGTGCGCACACACACACACACACACACACACACACACACACACACACACACACACACACACACACACATGCACACACGCACACACACACACACCACACACACACACACACACACACACACACACACGCACACACACAGCAACGCATGCACACACACACACACAAACACCCGCGCGCACACACACACACACACACACACACACACACACCAGTGGCTACAAAACTCTCTCTCTCACACACACACACACACACACACACACACACACACACACACACTAAAGAGCTATGAGATGTGTCCCATGCCTTTGGTTTTTGTGTCCCCTCACACTAAGCTGTCAGTAGACATGGTCCCATGGTGACTAAAAAGATGCCTGAAGCTCTGCTGTTTTTTAACATTCCCCTGTTCTCTGTCTGTCCTCTTGCATATATGGTCTTTGTCATCATCGGTCTGTCTGAAACCTATTCACGCTCACGTTCCCTCCCCAGTTCCAGAGGTAAACCAAAGCTTGCCGTGACATTTAGCAAGCATGTTTTCTTTCACCTCTTATCTGCCTTCTATGTTTTCCCAGTTATTATGTTCATGTTGGCTTATTATGGGTCATTTAGATAATTATGGGTTATTTTTAGCCAAAAAGAGTGTTTTGTCACAAAGCCTGTACCCCTGCACCGAGCAACGCTCACACTAGTCAGTCACACTCCAGCATCGGCTGTTGTTCTTCCTTATTTGGTCTCAGTTCCATAAACTTAGAGGCATGGTCGACTCCCTCACTAGAATCTGCATTACAGCCGACACTATTAATCGATAACAATGAGTGAGCATGTTCTGCTTTAGACCTCCCTGTACATGATCACAATCGTGTTGATGATGATGATGATGATCATCATCATCATCACGACCATCATCGTAATCGATCGATGTCTGCTTTCCCTTTCATTTCGTGAGAACTAAAGTGCAAAACACACAATTCAATTTTTGCTCTACAACACATATTCAATAATCACTCTAAAAGCATTCTGTATAGTGAGATACTGAAATGCTTGCAGAGAAGAAACAAAAATACAAAACACCGGATCAATATTGCGAGGCATACGCCTCCGTCTTACCCGTTCCGCCATCTTGATGTGATCGCAGGGGACGTTACTACCAAACAGTGCGGCTCGGAGTGTGTTTTCTTGCGCAGGCGGAGTCTTGTCATGCGTCTTGAAAAAATCTCTCATTTTTGTTTTTGTTTTGTTTTTCTGACTTGATTTGTCTCAGCTTTCTTTCCCTAGCAATGGAGCACTTAGCTGCTGTCTTTTTTCAGGAAACAGATTCCACAGGTTATATATTCCGATTCTTTGTAGCACACACACAAGCACCTAAGAATAGAAGTTGTAAGCTAAAGGGAAATAAGCATACAATGTGGCAATGACCTGGTTGCGTGGAAGCTTCCACGTTGTCCAAAATCACAGAAAAAACACGGAACAGGTGACGACATTACTCAGCAGAGCTTTAGAACCTTGCCACCCGATCGTGACTTCAAGTGCTGAATAAATTACAATTTACAATTCAGCACACCAAAAGTCTCCCCTTGGAATGTTTCATGCTAAGTGGGCGAAGAACCAGAAGTCGACTGAGAAGGGACGGTATTTGTTGAGACCATTTATGTAATTAATGATAGAGCGTTTACTAAACAGACGACCCTCTCTCTCTCTCTCTCTCTCTCTCTCTCTCTCTCTCTCTGTAAGTCGGCACTATAATTTCCGGCCCCGGCAATTTTTGAATCGGCGAGTCTCAATGTCGTTCAGAAACGAAACTTGTGTTTTCAACCTTACTGTGTGTTAACGTAGCACACACACACACACACACACACACACACACACACACACACACACTGAGACTGCGTTTTAACATGGGCAGTATGTGATTTGACTACTGCAGGCCTAGCTAGGCCTACTATATGCTTCACCACCATACCCCCCCCCCCCCCCCCCCCCCCCCCCCCCCCCCCCCCCCGTCTTCTTAAGTGCATTACAATTTGATATAATGTTCAATGATTGATGGCTTTTGTTCTTCTTCTTTTATGGGGCTTGGACCATGACTGATTCAAATACACAAAGTGATCCGGAGGAAGTTGAAAATAAAAGTGTTTGAGAAGGACACTTTCTTGCTTTTGGACCGTTGCGACGGTAACTGAGTATTGATGTGTGAATCTACTACTGCAATTACAGACTTTGGATTTGTTACCAGCGTCGATCTTTTTCTCTGTCAAGGTCAGTTCAACTAGAGATCAGAACCAGTTCTTGCTAATACTCAGCGCCCAGCTCACTGAAGTGTCAAAGAGCAGGAGTTTTGAATCTGATTAATCATAACAGTGACAGCATGGAGAAAGACACTAACGGATAGCGGCACATATGCAATGCCCATTAGTGGTTGCCAGTTTCGTTTAGAAAGTCAGATGCTAGAATTGTCATTGTAAATCAAGATTGAAAGTACACGTTGCTGAAACTGACCTAGACAACTGAGGGCAACGGCTAAAACAATGCTAATAAACGGAAGGGTTGTTGTTGTTGTTGTTGTTGTTGTTGTTGTTGTTGTTTCCCCCAAAGACTAGGTAGGGCAAAGGAGTGATCGCACAACGAAAAGCACTTCAAGTCACGCAAAACATCAGTCCCGACGCTGCGTCTGTTTTAAACCCGATCTCGAAGTCGAAGGTTTGGATGAACGTCCTCTTGGCCGGAGGCCTTTTAAAGGACAGTGTATACTCGCAGACCGAAGTTTGCATTTTTCGTGGCAGTAGCCTAGTTGTCGCTGGCAGTAGTGTGTCTGGTTCCGGATTGGGGCTGTAGTCTGTCGCCCTATCAGCTTTGGCTCCTTATGAACTCCGGTTCATTTTATTTGTTTTGTGGTGTTGGTCGGCCGACGGTGGGCACTGGCTTTCTTCGCCTGTTCCCCTCTCAAGAGGCCTGTCTTCAGGGCCACCAGCAGGTGGCCTTCATGCTTGGGTGGCGATGGTTCTGTGCCGCGTGAAGCCGCCTCAAGACAAAAGTCGTTGGAACGCTGCACGAGTCCTGTCCATGGTCCACGCAGACTACGGCCGAGGGAGCGATTTTTCAGCCCAACTGTGAGAGAAGTGCCCTCATACCCTGCCCTCAAAAGCATGGTATCCCAGGCTACGGTAATTATGGTCAGGCAGCGCTCCATCGCCGAACGCCCCTCGTCTTTAGGAGCCGTCCCCTGGCGAAACAGACGAGACCCGCCGTCACCTGTCGGGCTGGAAGGGTCA
>JADBJO010000244.1:557500-567500 GCA_016801955.1 Conus betulinus | reverse complement strand
CACCCTCTCTTTCGAAATTTTGCTTCATTTTTCAGTCACTTCGTTTTGAAACACACGGGACAATTTGAACGTTATTATTTCTTGTACTTATTGTTTCAGTGAACACTGCTCTGACACTTTCTTATCTAGTAGACGGGACAAATTACGTGCAAAGAGATGACATACAGAGCTACAGGATGCCAACAAATAAGAGTAAAGGAAAAGAAAGTCAACTGCCATATTTACAGACTCAAAATATAAGTCACATGGGTTTACTTACACTTACATGCATACCTTTATTTCAAATTATATGCAGGGGGCAGATCTCAACAATGAATACGACAAATCCCAAGCTTGACACAAGTATTGTACAGTTCGACACCATGTTGTCGGAGGTTTGAAACAAGTATAGTAAATTTCGACACAATATTGTCGAAAGTTTGACACAAGTATTGTACATTTCGACACAATAGTGTCGTAAGTTTGACACAAGTACTGTACATTTTTACACCATATTGTCGTATGACTGATTCAAATACTGTCATGTATTAATGTCAGCACAACTAACACCAACCAGTTCGGCACAGGAATCATCAATGAACAGTCCAGTACAAAACGACTTCGCACTGTTCAGCACAAATACAGGCACAATTCACCGCCTTGCCGCGTCGACACATTACACCTTTTGGCATAACGCTTGCCGTCGCGAAGCCGAACCCAGCCATTTTCGATAATGTGTCTGTCACAAGGGTACCCACTAGGGCCTCGTTAATCCCTCAGTGCAAGAAGGTCCGGCCCAAATGCGTGGAATCCACAATGTACTAATTTGACACTACGAAAACGTCAACACTTTGACTACTATTACGGAATGGTGTTTTCTCGAAGTGACGCAGTAGAACCTCCAAACCAAATTATAGATAAACAAGTATAATTCAGAAGCATTGTTATTGTAGCCTTCATTCAATTCCCTCGGTCATCTTTTGTCTGTCAGTGCTGGTCAAAACAACATTTGACTTTCGGAATCTGCTAAGAACCTAAGGGTCATGTTAGACAAATCTTTGTTCATGACAGGTGAGGTAAACAGAATTTAGGTATAGCGTTTACTATACGCTTTAGGGAGAATTAGTTCACTTTGACATTATTCAAGTAAAAAGATAGTTGCAATTCTGGTGTGCTCCGCCTTAGTTAAAAGACCTTTCGTCAAGATGGTATATTCCACAGAACAACGTTATCGATTAAATCCAAAGTGAAGAATTGTGCAGTCCATCGGACCTACAGCTCGTCTAACTGTGACCATATTTCTCTCTTCTATTAATCGCACTGATTTTACTGCTTCCGTCTGTTTCGTTATCACTTCCAACAATGCTCTCATGTTTGTAAATTTCAAGTGTGCGATCCCTCTCGGTCTCATTGTTCTTCTGTGGATACTCCAATCTTCCGTGTCTTGATCGCTGAAAATTGTAGGAAAAGCATGCTTTTTCGTATGTTGGTCCTTTATATCTATTTGTTTGCTATTCTTGTTCATTATGCGAAAAATTTCTTTTCATTTAATTCAGTCAACTACACAAGCTCAAATCGGGTTATGTTTTCTCTCTCTCTCTCTCTCTCTCTTTCTCCTCTCTCCCTCCCCCCCCCCCCCCCCCCCCTCTCTCTCTCTCTCTCTCTCTCTCTCTCTGTGTACATGTGTGTGCGTACTGTGTGCGTATATAATACGTGAATATGGAGGGGTAATGGGGTGAGGGTGGGTATTGGTGAAAGGTGTGTGTGTGTGTGTGTGTGTGTGTGTGTGTGTGTGTGTGTGTGTGTGTGTGAAATGATTTCTATATTTCATCATTTAACTCCTTGTGACTTGTAGCGTTTTTCTTGTGCATGCTGTTTTGGTTCATTTTCTGCCATCAAAATGCTGTGAACCATGTAGAGACAGAACAGATGATATAAAAGCAATTAAATAATATTTATCACCTGTAGGATCATTTTAGCCCCAGCTGGTTCTTAACCAGAGCTGAGTGTAACCAGGCTAAAAGGAAAAGACTGGAACAATATACAGTCGAAATTCATTCACACAACATAAGAATCTTTAAGAGAATTGCTGGCACTTTCTGATCAACAATGCAGATGTTTGTACATCTCGGTACAGGTTGACGCCGGGATATCTTTGAAAGGAAGCCTCATGTGGACCTCTGTCATGTGCTCTCAGATCAGAGTGGAGCTTCACAGCATCATTTTCATCATCCTCAGCCTCTTTGATTATGGATCGAAAGTATTAAATTTCGTGTCCGTTTATCATAGCATCATTTTCATCATCCTCATCCTTTTTGATTATCGATCAAAAGTATCAAATTCCGTGTCACGTTATGCCCTTCTGTCATGGTGAGTCAGTCTAGGTTTCATCTCCATGTCCATACTCGTGGTAAGTTCATATCAAAGTGGGTAGTAAGTAAGATCAGGAAGTAAGTAGGGGAGTAGGTGGTGTTATTGGTGAATATTTGGAAAGCGACGTTCACTAATCTTGGATTTACAACTAAGCAGATATAGTTATCACTTAAGGGGCTTACTGATGTCCTGTGTATGTTGGATCAGAACAGGCCCCGCTGGCCAGCATCAAGGTGACTTGGCAGCAGTGCAGTGTCTCCTCTAACGGTTACTTACTGACTTCATTTCTGGGAATTGCCTGTCCTTGTTATGGGATAGGACGAGTCTGGGGCACTTGATGCACATGGAATGGCTGGGAAGGAAGTGGAGACGTGCCACTGAGAGGGGGGGAGGGGGGCACTGAGAAGGGGGGGGGGGGGGGGGGGCGTTGAAGATGAAAGAAGAAAGATGAAAAGCGTAAGTGGTCCTACTTTGATAATTACTTGTTTAAGATTTGCTTCCGTTACTTTGTATTTCACTCAGATGTCTGAAGCACATGTCCAAAGACAAAGTCTTTATTATTACGAATCAAGTTTCAGGGTTTCCTTCTTCTTCTTCTTCTTCTTTTGTGAGCGCTGTGTCAAACCTCCGCTGTGTCAGGTTTTTTGAAAATGACCTTGTTTTTAAGGAGCATTGTTGATAATCATCATACCGTTGTCGCTTAGAAACAAACATCAAAAATTGGATTTCAAGTGTTCGCAGAGGAGAATGAAAAAAAAAAAAAAACGTAAGGGGCTGGTACACCCATCTTGGTTCTAATTCTGTCTTTGTTGGTTTCTGGCTTATATGTCTCCGTTGAAGTCACGACAGAGTTTTTGACAGAGTTTTGTTGTTATGGGCTATTTTTCACGTATTACCTTGTTTGTATTCGCATTGATCGAATTCCCAGTCACCTCTCTAAACTAAATCGAAAGGAAAGATTTCTTTAGAATCACCCCCCCTCACCCACCCCATATCCAACATCCCCTTCGAAACTCCACTGCACCTCTTCACTCCCTCACTTTCTTCCACCTGCACCACCACCGCCACTAGGACTATGTGGCATCATTAATGACGAGACTGACCCAAACCATCCCACCATCCCACTCTCCGCCTTCCCAGCTCTCTCTTCCTCACCTCCTACCATTCTTCCCCTAATGACCCACCAATCAGACCCATCGTCATCACTCGTCTCTCGTCAGTCGCATCGCTTCATCAGAATGAAGCAAGAGTTGTGTTTTCTCGCAAAGAAACGCGGGAAGGGGTGGGGTGGGGGGGGGGAGGGGGGGGGGGGCGGGGGCGGGAGATGGGGAGGGGGAGGAGGGGGTGAGGAGGGGTATGGACTGGAAAGACGGTGGTGGGAGGAGGAGGAAAAGATACACAGCAGAAAGACGGTGGAGGGAAATGGGGAGAGAGAGAGAGAGAGAGAGAGAGAGAGAGAGAGAGAGAGAGAGAGAGAGAGAGAGAGAGAGAGAGATGGAAACGATGCTGTGCTATATTATGTCATTATTCTATTTATGACATTTCGATTATAACTACATCAGCTTGTTGAACTTGTGTTCTTTTTCTTTTGGATCTATCTATCTATCTATCTATCTATCTATCTATCTATCTATCTATCTATCTATCTATCTATCTATCTATTGTTTTATGTTCCTTGTATAACGTGCGAAGTGTCTCTCTGAAACGTTTGTTCTTGGGTGCTTAGATATTTCGATTTAGAAGATAGGTGCCTTCAGTGTCTAGCACTGGGTCCACGGAGAAAGCCGGATATTTCCAGCCGTTTATAGAGTTCCTTTTATTTTCACTGATACTAAGAGACTTGTTTTGAGTGTGTGTGTGTGTTTTTTTTTTTTAATCTTGTGAATGATGCTCATAAACTGCAAGAGCTTCTGCCGTGACAAAACTCCACTCTCAAAAAGGTCACGTGAAGAAATCAGCGTTTGACAGATGTTCTATATGCAAATTAAATGAAGACCGTACTAATAAAAGATATCACAGTGGACAAGTCAGTGAGAGAGCTGTGTTCAGCATCCTGAAGGGTAGGTGGTATACTGGAATGAATTTCTAACGCGTGGAATTTTGTTATGCTTTTATAGTTCGCCGACAAATCGAGATTCTTGATGAAACTGAGTCTGCTGGTGAAAATAAACAATCAAACAATCAAACACAAAAAAACTGGTACCCAAGCTACGCGAGTGCACGCGCAACACACGTACACACACACACACACACACACACACACACACACACACACACACACACACACACACACACACACACACACACACACAATGTGATGTTTACATGCAATCACACACACACGCATGCGCACGCGCGCGCGCACGCACGCACACACACACACACACACACACACACACACACACACACACACACACATGGCACACACACGTAAATACACACACGTGCGTGCGCGCGCGCGCGCGCGCGCGCGCGCACACACACACACACACACACACACACACACACACACACACACACATACATACACACACACACACACGAGAGCGCGTGTGCGCGGGCACACACACACGCACATATGCGCACGCGCAACACACACAAACACTTATACACATACATCAACACACACATTTGCACACACACACACACACACACACACACACACACACACACACACACACACACACACACGGCGACGACTAAATCACAACCACTAACACCAGCATCACCGCTAACGACCCAGCACAGCCACCACACCAACACTACCATCAACACCACCACCACCTGGTCTACCACCACCACCACCACCACCAGTCCACCACCACAATCGTGTTATTGCGTTGTGGGCGAGATCCGGGTGTCTGACGAGAGGAGAGAACCCAACACGAAGAGTGGTGTTTCCTTGTTCATTACCGTGTTGTGCTTCCAAATCCCCTTTCTTCTTCGCTCCCCTGTTTACAATCACGGCACCGAAGTCGTTATGCAGAGCAAAGCCGGATATTCAATCAAGCGCGAAAATCCATCTGAGCGTTACTAGCCCAGCCGTCTCGGAGAGTGAGGGAGGATAGCGAGAGCATGGGGTGGGGGCTGAAGGGGAGCTGATGGACAGGACGGCAACTGTCGTCGCGACATCGAAAGCCCACTCCAGCAATGCCTAGGGGAACTAATCTCGGGACTAAATGTAATTACCTTTCTTGATCAAGGTTAGTTGCAAAGCGAGGCAACTGCAGGCGGAAATCTAAACACATTTGTTGTTAGTATTACTATTTTAGTCGTTATCATTAATATTAGTATTATTATTGAAATCACCATCATTATCATTGTCTTCACTATCGTCATCGCCACAAACACTTGGCACGATAAACCATGCTGTTTGATTGTCTTCCTAACCCCTCTCATTTCTCCCATACTGCAACCGCTGTTGTGTCATAATTATCACCAACAGTGGTAGTAATCCTCTCTCTTTTATTTCATTTCAATATTTTTATCACTATCGTTATCATTATCATTATTGCTATCATTAATACTATCATTATCTTTACTACTTCAACCCGCATTGTCTCCTTCCCGACGGCCTCGTTTTCATTCAACGACCCTCTGACACCGAATTCGACAAAGGTAAGTAACTGCTCGTTCTTCATTTTCGTTGTCTTTAGTGTTTGTTTATCTTGCCTGAAGCAGACCTAAGAGGTCGAAACGCATGGTGTTTTGTCTTGCGATTCGTTTGTCCATGTTTGTTCGGCAGTGTTATTATAGATACTTGTTAAACCTTTCTTGATCAAACCAGTTCAGGGTTCAGAGGTAAGACGGTACCACAGGGCAAACGTCAAATGTGTCCCACCCGCACACCCATTGCACTCTTATCAGGCTGGTCAGTGCGACCCACTGAAACACTCAGTGCGCTTTTTAAGCGTGCTGGAAAAGGTGGTCAACAGGGACGCCTGATACACTTTAATCATGTTGATGAATGTGGCCCGCTGAGCCCCTCATGCCATGTTAATCATCCTGGCATGTATGACACTCTTCCTCCCATATTCTCTCCTTCCTTTTCACCACCAGAAGCATGGACATTGACAGCCCGGGGCCAGGAATTACGCTGAGTTTGTTTGGAATTCAGAACCTGGCGGTTTTTCATGGGCAAATAGTAACACTGTAGGTGTCGCCCTTTAATTAAGCTAGTGCGTGAGTGAGAACAAAAGTATTTTTCACTTGGAGAAGCAATTGTTAGTACAGACTGAACGACTTACTTCCCTGTTTTTTTCTTCCTTTTTTTTTTTTCATTGACACGCAGAAAACGGAACTTTGGCGTTTGTATTCCCAGAAAGTACATATTTTCCATGAAAATATATTACTTTGTTGTTTGCTATCAATTTGAAACTGTAACTCCACAATGCATGCTATATTCAGAAGAAAATTCGCATTGATCTTATCAATGATATGAAAAAGCCAGGATCTACCGTTTAGTCCAAATCGGCACTGCGGATCTGCACTGAATTCAAAGTGTTTGATCTTGGTCTCCATGTTTCCTTAAACGCAGTTTTGAAGGTTTTTTTTTTTTTTTTTCGAAGTATTGCATATAGATAAACGAAAAAATGTATGAATGGAAAGGGGTGGAAAACATTATTCTCTAGGCAGAAATACATATATTACACAGCTCTTTAACTATTCGTAGCAAGGGCGTCACAGACACTTGCTGCTGCAACATCACTAGAAAATGTTTCAGGACGGATCTTCTCGCCACGAATGGAAGGAGGAAAAGGGGAAGGTTGTAAGACGACAGTGTCTTTAACGTATGTACATGTGAGGAGGGAGAGATGGTTTGGTAGACATATACTAGCAGAAATCACTCTCATTCCGCGAACTATACATACTGGACCCTAAATCACTTAAAACGTTGTTGAGTGATAGGGGAGGAGGAGGGAGGGGAGGGGAGGGGAGAGGAGGGGCAAAAAGGTGGTGTAGATGAGGGGAATGCGGGTGATGAAGACGGGGATGAGGAGGTTGTGCACATTATCAGCGCAACGTCTCTGCAATATCACTCATGACGTGTTTAATGACTTTGTTGTTGTTGCCTTTTTTGTTGTTGTTTTTGTTTTTTTTTCTGCATTTCACGGCGTGCGTGTTATAAGGCGCTTTTACATTAAAAAAAAAATGTATTTTGGAATATTTCCGGAACAAAAGTAAAGGGGAGATGCGAGGTGGGCACCCCCATTGTACACCCCTTCCTAACTTGCCCTCTCAACCCTCAACCTCGCCCCGACTCGCCCAACCCACTCCTACTATCCACGGTTCACCTGCATGTTCTGTCTGACTGTGTTCTCACCTGTTGTGTTTACAGTGGTTCCTAGTATCGCCAGGCAACTGTACACTAGTACACGTGCATCTCATCTCCGTGTTGTGACTATCCCTGGTCATAAAGAATCCAGCTGCTGGGTTTGTCTGCAATGGTTAGAGTCCATTGCTCGGTGCCCGACTTTATTGACTGTCCCTCCATTCTTAAATCATATGGAGGTCATTTGTTTTCTCTCAGTCTCTGACTTTGTTTGTCTGTCTGTCTGTTTCTCTCTGTCTCTCTCCCTGTGTCTGTCTGTCTGTCTGTTCTGTCTGTCTGTCTGTCTGTCTGTCTGTCTGTCTGTCTGTCTGTCTGTCTGTCTGTCTGTCTCTCTCTCTCTCTCTCTCTCCTCTCTCTCTCTCTCTCTCTCTCTCTCTCTCTCTCTCTGTGATGTAAGAGAGCATGCTTGAGTGTATAGATAGTAGATGTGTTTTGAAGACACCGTATAGTTACAATAATAAGCCTGAGGACGCCAGTACTATGGGATTTACGAAGACGTCGCGTGGTTCCCATGCATTACTGTCCCGAAAGTTTAGAAAAAGTCTTTACAATTGTAGGACTACAGATTAATGGAGAAGTAAGGGCTATTAATGACCTGAAATACTGGAAAATAGTCTCTAAATTTCTATTTAAAAAAAAAAAAAAAAAAAAAAAACAGTGCACAAGGATTCATCGATCAAGTGCTTTCTTTTCAGAGCTAATGAGTTGTGGCGTATTTTTCTTTGATTTCTGTGAATGACATGAACAAATGTTAGCAGGCCTTCTCGGAACTCTGTCCGGGAGCCAAGTCATGTTGTTTTTACAACCTATACGAACTTGGGACCCTTACCGGGGTAGTCTTCCAGAGTCTGTTGTGGAAGTCAGCATTGACGGTTATATCACGAAGAATTTGTTCCTATCATGACACAAGAATACTGATCCTGTTGCCCCCCTCTCCTTTATGGCTTCCAACAATGCCTTTATTTTCAACCCAGCAAAAGGCCTTCTTGAAATCTACGTAAACACAGCGTTTTTCCATGTTGAAACCTGAAGGTTTTAATTTTTATCACAACACGCAACATGGGTTTTACGTTTTTTTTTTTTCTTCTTCTTCTTGTGTCCTGGCGCTACTATTTTACATTTCTCACTTATCTGGCCTGATATTTTTCGAACCCCTCACCTAAGGACCCCATGGTGCAGGAAAGATAATGTCATGAGCTAATATATATCCGAGCAGGCTGGCTGATACCATGCGTAAAGAACAGAAAGAAAAGGCTGTACCAGAGTCCCTCATTCGAATATTATCTAATTCCAGGTTTTGGAATTCTCTGATTTCGTAGTCATTTTCTGTCTTGGTACGTTCTCTACCCCCCGCTGGACTTTCTTGACTCTGTCATTTATCATATTGTACATTCTACGCAAGGTTTTGGAACTAATTAACACAGCAACTTACCACCGAGGTGTGTTGTCTATGTTGATTTGCCTTGGTATCCGTAGTTTTCAACCCCGTGACTGTAGTGTCCTAAAATTTTTCTACAAATTTTGCCCATATGATATTCAGCATTTTTCTTTTTTTTTCTTACGTATAAATGTTGATTATGCAATCCGACGATGCGTTTATTGTTGTTGAATCTTCCGTCACTGAGCAAATCATAAGCATTTGCTTGTTGTTGCTTCAGTTGAATAGTTTGCTTATGTACACGTTTGTTCAATAAAGAAATGCTTAAAGAAAATGTCCCCAAATACCTGTATGAATTCTACAGTTGTTTTTCAAACTCTCTGAAAACGTTGTCTGTCGTCATCTTGGTGCGTTCCACTTTGCGGATCTCTTTGGTTTCATGGTACTTCGTCACCGTGATGTTTTCTATACGTTGTTGTTGTTGTTGCTGCTGCTGCTGCTGTTGTTGTATATACAACACACACACACACACACACACACACACACACACACACACACACACACACACACACACACACATATATATATATATATATATATATGTGTGTGTGTGTGTGTGTGTGTGTGTGTGTGTGTGTGTGTAGTCTCGACGACGGACGACAACACACACACACACACACACACACACACACACACACACACACACACACACACATATATATATATATATATATATATATATATATAATAATTGTGTTGCTAACAACAATAACTTTAAAAAAGTGCTCAACCGGGTTGGGAGCGGCATCTGTTAAAACTTTGATTAAAACTTTTACATTTTAGCTTTTACATTTTAATCAAAGTTTTAACAATATATATATATATATATATATATATATATATATATATATAATAGTGTGTGTGTGTGTGTGTGTGTG
>JADBJO010000244.1:540000-552500 GCA_016801955.1 Conus betulinus | reverse complement strand
GGGGGTGGGGCAGTGTTGTGATATAACGACTTTGCAGAAATATCAACAGCATTGGCTCATATGTACATTTTACTTAAAGGACGCTAACGCATTCAAACAGAGTTTTAGAAATATAAAACAAATTATGTAGAAAGGGAAACAAAAATTGAGTGGGAACGTATGGATGAAGGACATTAGGGGTGGCAGAGAGAGAGAGAGAGAGAGAGAGAGAGAGAGAGAGAGAGAGAGAGAGAGAGAGAGAGAGGTGGGTGGGGAGGGGACAGATAGAGACAGAGACAGGTGGGTGGGAATGTTTGGAGAAGACATTGCCCTGGTGATCTCTCTCTCTCTCTCTCTCTCTCTCTCTCTCTCTCTCTCTCTGAATGGCTTCTTTTGCAATCCAATCAGCGAATTGTCGGCGACCGGAAATGTCTTTCCATTGGCCGTGTAAGCCTTCCGGTCCCCTGACCGTTTGATGTTGACGTGGCCGCTTTTAAGCTCACGTCATTTCCTGCCAGATAAAAGCGGGCTGGGACGGCCAATGGAGGCTGTTGACGTTAGGATTTGGGAGTGTGTAGTGGCTGGTCGTGTAAGAAGGAGCAGAACTGTCGATGGGGCAGTGTGTCACCTGGGAATGAAGCAGAGACTATCAGTTCCACCTCCCTTTACCAGCTCGATTGTGGCTTCCCGACCATCTTTTTTTCTGCGGCATTGTTCTCGTATTTCCAGTTTGACCCTGAACCTAAGCGTGAAGGACATGGTATTGATCAAACATAGAACTAGGGAAATCTAACTACTCATCAAGCAATCTCACATGAGAGAAAATGCAGACTGTACAGTTTTAGAAGAAAAAAAGGAACTGAAAAGCTGAAAGGACTTGCTCTGCGGAACTGAGGATCTACCACGGATCACCCCTGACTCTCCTGCCTCTATACCCTCTGCTCCCGTATTCACATTCAAGACCCATCTCCTTGGCACACGAGCGAGCTGTCATCATAAAATTTGCCCACCAATGAGCTGTCTATCACCCTCGACCCACCATCGAACTGTCATCTCACCCTTAGAACACCAATGAGCTGTCACATTTTCTCATGGCACACCAACGAGCTGTCAATTCACTCTTGGCCCGCCAGTGAGCTGTCAGCTCACCTTTGGCACACCAGCAAGTTGTCACTTTGCATTTTGGCACACCAACGACTTGTCATTTCGCCTTCATGACGCCTCACCATTGGCACACTAACGAGCTGTCAACTCACTTTCGGCACGTCAACGAGTTGTCACCTCAATTTTGGCTCCCCAAGAACTCTCGCTCGATCTTGGCACACCAACGAGCTGTCAACTCATCTTTGGCACACGAACGAGCTGTCTCCTCACCCTCGGCATACGAACGAGCTGTCTCCTCACCCTTGGCACACCAACGAGAGCTGTCACCTCATCTTTGGCACACCAACCAACTGTGCCTCATCTTTGGTACACAAATGAGCTGTCAACTTATGCTTGGCACTCCAACGAGCTGTCAACTCATTTTTGGCGCACCAATGAGCTGTCAGCTTATGCTTGGCACACCAACGAGCTGTCTCTTCACCCTTGGCACACCAACGAGCTGTCACTTCATCTTAGGCACGCCAACGAGCTGTCACTCAACCTTTAGCATACCATCGAGCTGTCACCTCATTTTTTAGCACGCCAACGAACTGTCATCTCACCCTTTGGGCACAAGCAATCTATCACCTCTGCCTTGCGATACCTACGAGTTGTTTGCCTCACCCTAGGCACATCAACGAGCTTTTGGGACACCATTCAGATATCCCCTCGTCTTTAGAACACTAAAGAGCTGTCTTGTTCTTGGCACACTAATGGCCTTTTGGGACATCAACGCACTCTCATTTCACCCTTGTCATGTCCATAAACCGTCACGCCGCCTTTGTCCTATCAAAGAGCTGTCACCTGGCCCGTGGCAAACCAGCAGCTGGCCACCTGGCACTTGAAAAAAATATCGAGCTGTTACCCTCTCTCTTGGGGCATGCTCCAAAATGCTACAGCCTCACCTGTGGCGCTCTGATGATTTAGAACCCTGGCCTTAGGGTGCCAGTGAGCCATCACCTCACCTCACCTTTGGCACACCAGCAACCTTCAAACCCTCAGCTTGCCCTCAAAAAGTTACTGAGCTGCCATCTCACTCTTGGGCTCCTCAAGCTGTAACCTTGCCAACGGCACACCACCGAGCTGGGTTTTTTTTTTTTTTGTCTTAATCCCACGAACATTTTACCATCTCGCTGTTGGCACACTGAAGGGTAGATAACTTTGGGTGAAGACCCCGGTGCTTTTAACGTGTCCCCTTGAATGAGTGCTAACAGCTCTCTCTCTCTCTCTCCTCTCTCTCTCTCTCTCTCTCTCTCTCTCTCCTCTCTCTCTCTCTCTCTCTCTCTCTCTCTCTGTTTACATCATTAACACGGCTACCATTGTCGGCTGGGTAATAGGCTGACTACTCTCTCCTGATCCGACTAAGCTTTTGGCTCCTCCGTCCCCTCTTCCTTCCCCCTCTTTCCCTCCCTCCCTTTCTCTCTTCTGGGCCAGTCTCACCTATCCGATGATCCGTCCCCTAGATACTCTCTCTCTCTCTCTCTCTCTCTCTCTCCTCCTCGCTCTCTCTCTCTCTCTCTCTCTCTGCTCTCTCTCTGCCTATTCATTCGTCTTCACAAATGGCTTGAAAGAGCACGCCCTTTTATATTGCGATGACGGGTTAATGAATTGTACTGCTTTTCAAAGGTATTATATATAACACATTCTTACCATCAGAAAAAAAAAACACAACATCTATATATCACAGACAATTCTTAAGGGAAAAAAATGTATATAAATGGCATGCAAATAATACCTTACATATCGCCTGAAAGCGAATAGATTTGAGACAAACTCAACCATGAATGTCTGAAACTTGCTAGGAATTTATCTGTTCATCGTGTGGAACCGAACTTGAGGATGAAATCATCAACTTGTGTGGTATCCTAAGTCAGATAGCTGGTGTATTTGTAATTGCTGAATGAGGAAAATTGAGCTGAAATCAACTTCTCCTCTTCCTGATCACAGCGCAGCAGCCTAGTTATGCTTTGATGGAAAAGATGCAAAGAAGGTTCCCAAACTGAAGTGACGTTAAGGGCTGTAATTAATTTGATGATACCTTGATCTGAAAGTACCTTTATCTGAAACACTCCTTTCCCTCTCTCCTATCCCCTCCTCTCTCTCTCTGTGTGCTCTCTCTCTCTCTCTCGTCTCTCTCCTCTCTCTCTCTCTCTCTCCTGCTCGTGCGGAGAGTCTCTCTGATCTCCGCTCTCTCTCTCTCTCCTCCTCCTCGTGTCTCTCACTCTCTCTCTCTCTCTGTCATGCTGTGTGTGTGCGTGCGTGTGTGCATGCATGCAGGCATGTGTGTGTGTGTGTTGTGTGTGTGTGTGTGTGTGGTGTGTTGTGTGTGTGTGGTGAAGAGAGAGAGAGAGAGAGAGAGAGAGAGAGAGAAGGAGAAGGAGGGGTAGTAAGAACGAGCAGAGAATGGAGAGGAGGGAAAGAAGGGGGGGGGGGGGGGGGGGGGGGAGGGGGGGGGGAAAAGAACAGGAAAGGAGAGGCGGCATCTTGATCTTCCCTCCCTCTCCCCCCCCCACCCCTTCCAACAAACCTAAAAGAAAGAGCACGAAAGAAGCGGAAAAGAATGCAAAGAGAGAAAGACAGTCAAAAGACAAGACGAAAAAGAAGAAAAAACATGAACAGAGCAAACAAGAAGAAGAAGAAAGAATGAAAGAAAGAGGAAGAAAGAAGGGGAAAGAAGGAAGAAAGAAGGAAAGAAATAAAGAAAGAAAGAAGGAAGAAAAAAAGAAAGAAAGAAAGAAAGAAAGAAGAGAGGAAAGAAAGAAAGAAAAAAGAACAAAGAAAGAAACAAAGAGAGGACGGAAGAAAGGAACATAGAAACAAACAAAAGAAAGAAAACAAAAAGATAGAAAGAAAGAAAGAAAGAAAAGGAAGAGAAAAACAAAAAAGAGATAAAGAAAGAGAGGTAAAACAGAGGAAAAGTATCAACTAAGGAAAAAGAATCAAAAAAGAAGTCAGAAGCGAAAACAACAACAACAACAACAATAACACAATAACAACAACAACAACAACAACAACAAGGAAAATAAAAAAGAAAAAAAAAAAAATAAAACAAAACAGAACAACAAACAAAAAAAAAGCACAGAGAAACAAAATCCAAAAGAAAGAAAGAAAGAAAGAAGAAAAAAAAACCCAAGAAGAACAAAGGTCAGAAGAGAAACATGCAGGAAGGAAAAGAGAGCGAAAGGAAGATCAAAAGACAAGCATAGAGAGGAGCAAGGCAGGCTCTGCATTTGATTGTTTCCCACCTGATCCTAAACTGTGGATGAATGGCCGCCTGTTCCATCCCTCACGCCTCTTTTCCCTGGACCTGCTTCTCATCATGTTCCTCCACACACTGCAGATGGGGTGGGGGTGGGTGGGATACAGTAAGTTGATGGGTGTGAGGGGAGAAGAGGAGAGACCCCCAGATTTAATTGCCTTTGCTTTTTGATGGCTGGTTCTTATCCTCTTTCGGCTGGGCAGCCTTCCTTTGTCAGGTTTATTAGGGGCCTGCTCAACACTGGGAGACTTTCAAGGCTGACTCAAAACAAGAAGAAAAAAAAGCCATGTCTTCAAGGTACCACTTGTTCATCCAATTCATACCATAACAATCAATCTTTCGACATTTATGAGGCAGATAAAACTCAGCTCTTTAGTGCGGAACCAACCATTCTGGTCAGGTTTGCAGCCCTAGTTAACAAAACACGTAGTAAAAATGAACTCAAAATGATTAATGTTAGAGAAACGTATAGGCAAACAGGCACAACAGAATAGTGTGTTCGTGTCCAACCCAGACGTTGTGTACAGGAGGTCATATGTCTGGCTTTGGGGCGTCTGCCTACCTTCACTTTACTCTTTGGAACGACCCTCCATTACTACCAGACGAGATTCTTTCTGTCAGCATGGCATGTGCCTGAATGACCTGGATTGTGGTCCATGCAGGATATGTGGACAGTCCATCTTGAAGTACTTCTTATCGATCACCAGGATATTAAAAATGTTTATTTTCTTATTCATTTATTTATGTATTCATTTGCGGACTTATTTGTGTATTTTATTTACTTATAATATATATATATATATATATATATATATATATATATGTATATGTATATATATATATGTTGTGTGTGTGTGTGTGTGTGTGTGTGTGCGTGCGTGCGTGCGTGCGTGCGTGCGTGCGTGCGTGTGTGGTGGTGTGTGTGTTGTGTGTGTGTGTGTGTGTGTGTGTGTGTGTGTGTGTTTATGTATTCATTTATTCGTTAATTTATCCATTTATTCATCTATCTATTTTAAGGTTATCTCGTGATTCATCTATCTATTTTTTTAGTTATCTCTGTGATTTGCTCTCACATCCGTTTTGAAATTCATGTCGCCCGCGACTGGTAAGACTTCAGACTCATGCTTCACGGTCCGGAGTTTGATTCCAACATGAGAACGCCAGGTTGAAAGAGATATTTCTCTTCGGAGTTGACATCTGTGCAGACTCCTACCCCCCCCCCCCCCCCCCCCCCCCCCCCCCCCCCCCACCCCAGTCGTCGGATGAGACTTAAACCAATGTCCCATGCTTGAACGGACGAATGAAAAAATCTTGAGCGCACATTTAATCCCACGCAACCTTTCAGAGATATCCCATCGTGTGCTGGTAGGATGAATGACACGAAGATGAGAAAAAAACATATGCATTTGTGTGGTGTTTATATTTCAACCCCGAAGACAGAATGTAGTTACGTTGATGGTGGGATTCCTACGGTCGCATATGGAAAAGTGTTATCAATAACAAACCACGTATTTCTAACCGGAGAATAGAGAAAAAAAAAAATGTTCCATAGAAGTTTAAATCCATCGTTTTCCGGAGGATGTTGAGTCCCATTACAGCAGTTTCAGTTTCAGTTTCATCAAGGAGGTGTCACTGCGTGCGGACTAGTCCATATACGCGCCACACCACATCAGCGAATTTTTGAGACCACACCGCTCATGATTTAAAGCTGATGGATAAATGAATTAATAAATAAAGATCGGAATATTTACGAAGAGGGTCTCGTGGCTACGACTTAGCAGATGTCTGACCTACACAGTTGCAGACAGGGAGAACTTAGTCTGATCGTTCCTTAGTTGATCCGCTCGTTGTGCCAGCAAAGAAAGAGAAAGGAAATACACAAAAGATAGAACGTAAAATCCTTTCAGCCTAACGGCCATAACGGCAATGTATAGTCAGAGGCTCATCGTGACTGCTGCACGCTATAATGAAAGGCGTAGCTCACCGCTCTCCATCTACTGCCTTAACTTTCCCTGACTGATTCAGTTACCCATTTACTGCTGGGTGGGCACAGAGACGGATTTCAAGCCATAAATTTCCACCCCACAGGCTATTCGAACACTCGACCTTCAACTCCGCGAGCAAATGCTCTCACCACATCAGTGCGCGTCACTTTAGTGGAAAAAAAAATATGCGCCTGATGTTTCAAGACAAACAAACAACACTGCACTGACACTGCCAATCGATTCACCCAATGTTTAGAAAATAACAACAACCAACCAACCAACCAACCACCCAACCACCCACCCACCCACCCACCCAACTAACAAACACCAACCAATCAACCAACCAACCAACCCCCGCAGTGACACTTCTGTGAGATTTTAGTGTCTACTCTACCGTCATGGTTCAACTTCTGTCAGCCAGTCAACTTGTATCTCGGCTGCCTCAACACATCTTTCCCCCACTCCCGGCCCTGTCCCGATCCCCATCCTCTACCCTTTTCCTCCCTCCTTCCCAGGTGGTATGTTCTTTAGTGCTATCACGTAAAACCACAGGTTTTGGAAATTGTATGATACAGGCGAGGATGATGGGGAAGGGGAAAGAAATAGCAGCAGCTACAGCAGCAGCATCAACAGCAACAACAATAGCAAGAGCAACAGCAGCAGAAGCAGCAGCAGCAACAACAGCAGCAGCAGCAGCAGCAGCAGCAGCAGAAGAAGAAAGAGAAGAGAAGGAACAGAAGAAGAGAAGAAGAAGGAGAAAGAAGAAGAAGAAGCAGAAGAAGAAGAAGAAGAAGAAGAAGAAGAAGAAGACAACAACAACAACAGGAGGAGGAGAAGTAGAAGGAGGAGGACTAAACAAACAGCTGTGGCAAAGTGGTTGATTCGCTAACTCCCGGCTGGGAAGTCGTCGGTTCGTTTCCCATTAGAACCATTTACCTGTTGTTATTTTTCTGCCCCGCCTCGCTCCTATCCAGGGTTGAGTTTGCTGTGTGGCTCAGTTAGGAAGATTGGGACAACACAGTCGAGTTCCATCCACTTTATGACTTTGTCCCCGAAAGTGTTGTTTAAATTTCCTGACTAATACATCAGATGTGTGTATCTCTCGGGTCTGGTCGACGCCGGGACGTATATTAGGAAGACAAGCGTCGAGTATGGTTCTGTCATGCAGTCTCAGACCAGAATGTAAATCCATAGCATCATCTTTAGCATCCTCGTCTTCATTGATCAGCATTAAAAAAAAAAAGTCTCAAATTCTACGGCTCTTCATGTGCTGCTCTCATGATAATTTTTAGTTTGGATTCTCTCTCCACTTCTACGCTCTCGTTTGGTTCTGGCGAAGTCACCAGTATTGTCAAATTCATGGGGACTGTCGTGGGACGGTGGCGGCGCCTTTCGGTGGGGGAGTCAACTCTCCCTGGCTCTGCGACTTAGCAATCATTGTGATCAGTAAGGGTGGTGTCCTGCATGTGCTGGATAAAAAAAACAGGCACCGCTGAACACCATCGAGGTGACTCGGCAGCGGTACAAGGTTTCCTTTGGTGGGTTTAGCCCTATGACGGCTTGACATTGTCGGCGCCCTGTGGATTGTGTGCCGGAGCTGAGGCTGTGACAGTGAGCGGGAGGAAAAAGCGGAGACAAGAATGAGCAGCGTGAATGAAATGCCACTGGAATGGGATTTAAGATGCGACAGCAAAAAAAAAAAAAAAAAAAAAAAAAAAAAAAAAAAAAGAAGAAAAGAAGAAGAGCAGGAGAGGAGGAGAGGAGGAGGAGGAGGAGGAGGAGGAGGAGGAAAGAAGGAAAGAAGAAGAAGAAGAAGAAGAAGAAGAAGAAGAAGAAGAAGAAGAAGAAAAGAAGAAGAACAAAAAGAACAAGAACAAGAACAAGAACAGAACAGGAAGAAGTGAGAAGGTAGAGTAGAAGAAGAGCCGCGCAATCACGGAATGCCAGAGGGTTTCAATGAATAAGAAAAGACTGAATGAAAAAAAAGTCTCTGAGAAAAGACTTTGAAGTGTTGGAAGACATATCCTTGCCGTTAAAATGTCTGGACTTTTACATTCCAGGAAGTGGTGTACATATCAAACGACTTGAACCATGCAGGGGGCTGAAATTGTCTGGCATTGTATACTGTCCTGTGTTTGGCTTTGAACTCTGTTCACGTATAGTGATCGAAAAAAGTTGTAGCCTCTCTCTCTCTCTCTCTCTCTCTCTCTCTCTGAAATTTTGGACCAACTTTTTAAAATTGGGAAAATGACTAGTTTCTTACAGTCGCGGACTGTTTGTGAGTTATATTTAAAACATTTTCATGATTTTTGTCTTTTCTCAATTTATGCACTCTTCAAATGAGCTTTAAAGTGTATTGTACTCATGACATCCTCCATATTTGTGCCGCTATACACATTGACTTCTCTTTCTATTATCGCCATCCACTGTTTTAAGCTTAATAATTTCTTTATCTTTCTTCTGTGTGTTCGTCATTGGTGCTCCAACCACAGCTCGTTCTTGTTATTTACTGTTTTACGGGTTTATTAGATTTCTTCTCAAGATATTTCTGTTGTCTGTTTTTTTTGTTTGTTTGTTTGTTTTTTTAACTTAATAGTTTACCTTTTTCTGTGCGTTTGTCGTCTGTGCGCTTCATCCGCTGATGTTACTTTCGTCATTTACTGATTTATTGATCTTTTATCATAGTCCATTTAATTTTGCGAAAATTCTTCATCCTTGAATATTAAGAATAAAGATCAGTCAATCAGTCAAATCTCTCCCTCTAACTCCTCTCTCTTTCTCTCTCTCTCCTCTCTCTCTCTCTCTCTCTCTCTCTCTCTCTCTCTCTCTCTCTCTCTCTCTCTCTCTCTCTCTCCCTCCTCTCTCCTCATTTTCATTTTAATAATGACTTAACAAAGATTTATAAGAAACAGTGGTGGAGGGTGAAGAGGAGGGGGATGAGGGGGGGGGGGTGGGGGGTGGGGTGTGACGAAGTAAAAATGCTGCTGAAGAAGGGCAGGTCGAAGTGTCTGTATCAGGGTCAATATCAAACGCATGGGAACAATGTAACCGTATCCTTTCGTGCGAACAGAATCAGCTGTGTAACCAGTCCACTGTGATCGATTCCGCTGTCGATCAATTCCAGCTTGGGACTCGTCAGTCGACACAGCGTGGCTGTTAGTCCACCCATAGTATGGAGCAAAGACTGACCACCTGTAAACCAGCCTAGCCTAGCTGTCACTCCACCCATTTTACGTAGCAGAGACTGACCACCTGTAAACCAGCCTGGCTGTCACTCCGTCCATGGTACGTAGCAGAGGCTGACCACCTGTAAACCAGCCTGGCTGTCACTCCGTCCATGGTCCGTAGCAGAGTGACCACCTGTAACACCTGGCCACCCGTCCAAACAATCTGACTGTCATTCCATCCGTCCATGGTATGGAGCAGAGACAGACCACCTGTAAACAGCCTGGCTGTCATCTCCACCCGTGGTACGTAGCAGAGACTGACCACCTGTAAACCAGCCTGGTTGTCACTCCACCCATGGTACGTAGCAGAGACTGACCACCTGTAAACCAGCCTGGCTGTCACTCCACCCATTTTACGTGGCAGAGACTGACCACCTGTAAACCAGCCTGGCTGTCACTCCACCCATTTTACGTGGCAGAGACTGACCACCTGTAAACCAGCCTGGCTGTCACTCCACCCATTTTACGTGCAGAGACTGACCACCTGTAAACCAGCCTGGCTGTCACTCCATCCATGTTATGGAGCAGAGACAGACCCACTCGTAAACAAACCACCCGTAAACCAGCCAGGCTGTCAGTCCACCCATGGTATGTGGTAGAAACAGACCAACTGTAAACAAACCCCCCCGTAGACCAGCCTGGCTGTCAGTCCACCCATGTATGTGTGGTAGAAACAGACCACCTGTATACAAACCACCCGCAAACCAGCCAGACTGTTAGTCCATCCATGGTACGTAGAAGAGACAGACCACCTGTTGACAGACCACCCGTAAACCAGCCTGGTTGTCAGTCCATCCACAGTGTGTAGATGAGGCATACCATTACTTGTAAGCGAGCAATATTCTCACTGGTATCTCAGAAACTCACTTTATAGCCGTCTTCTGAAAACACGCGTTGTAAAAAAAAAAAAACCCAGAGAAAACAAAAAACAAACAAACAAAAACAGACTAAACAATACTCAAAATCAAAAAAAAAAAATTGAACATGTCAAGATACAAAGGAAGACAAAAGAATTATGCGTATGATCAGCCCTGAACTTGAAGAATTCAAACATCCAGGGTCAACATACCAGTGTAGGTAACAGCATAGAAACATACGGGCGTTGACTACGGAAGCGAAACGATGCAAAACCGTCTATACTTACATTACCTAAATGATCTCACTGCAATGATGCACAACATGAGTCAGTAATTATATTGATTAACTGACTCACTAGGGGAAAAAAAAAAAAGCAAGTGCCTGTAATTTCTTGTTCACTTTTGAAAGACTTGAAAGAAGGTAACCAAATTAGGGTATAGCAGAAAGATGCATGGACAGTAATGTGTTTTCCTTGGAGGAAAGTCTGCTGGGAACATCAATTTTCCCTTGCAGCCGGATGCTTTTCTCAGAGCCATGGGGTTCCTCTAGAAGAGGAATGCACTCATGGGTGCTGGAACGTTCCGATGCCGAAGGACGCCATCGTTTTGACCTGGCCTGGACAAGCCTTTCGGAGCTTGAGCTCCTCTTCAGGAAGTTCGGTTAACGGCATAAATGTGTTGGGGAATCTGATACGAGACACAGTCACTGAGAAGAAGATGGTTGGAAATGCTAGTGTGTGTGTGTGTGTGTGTGTGTGTGTGTGTGTGTGTGTGTGTGTGTGTGTGTGTGAGTGTGTGTGTGTTGCGCTCGCACTTACGTATGTGTGTTATGTGTGCGGCACGTGTGTATGTGTGTGTATGTGTGTGTGTGTGTGTGTGTGTGTGTGTGTGTGTGTGTGTGTGTGTGTGTGTGTGTGTGTGTGTGTGTGTGTGTGTGTGCGTGTGCGTGCGCGCGCGCTACCGAGCGCGCGCGTGCATTTGCCATGTCTCATCTGTGAGCCCTTGTTTTTTCCTTTCTTAGATGACAAACAGGTAGAGTAACTCTTGCTCCCATGATGAAATATTTACAGGCACATAACTCCAAACGAATTCTGCCTACAACACCAAATCACCTAGCTGACATGACAACACAGAGCACACAGAATAAACAAGGAGACATTCCCACAAAAGGATGTTCCAAGCTTGCCCATATGCCCTGTATCTGACACATCCACACAGCAACAACAAATGCAGAAATAAACAAACACAAATCAACATTTATTCAAGACTGGCACAGCCTTTTCGATCTTGAATAAAGTCCAACGAACACACGGACGAACAGCAACAAATACTGGTAACTTCAGTTTGATTGGCATGAAAGGAAATTTTACATGAGGCAGGGAACTCTTTCATTTCTCATCTGTTCACTGATTTACTCATCTTTAATATAATCGTTGTGCCGTTTGACCTTTTAGTAAAGCAGAAGCTGTGTAGCATATACCGACTAGTTCATATACACTGAGACATCTTGATTACACTGAAACTCGGCGCAGGCTCACAACTAGACGAACCATTCATTCACGGTATCGTTCATGCCCGAAGTCCGAACAGACATCACTCTTGATATTTTCGCTTTTTTTTCTCACTTCAGACAAACGCGGTTCTGTACGACAAATGGAAGCAGCCAAAGGGAGGCATTTATTTGTCAGATGCTATCATTGACACGATTGGCCCGCCGTCCGACTGAGCAGCCAATGAACGTGGGCAGGAGAAGTTTATTCCATGTTATCGCTGACACGACTTGCTCGCTTTCTGACTTCCTGTATACAACTTCGTTCGTTGACACCGCCACCGTCTGCCACGCCGACCCCCTGCAGCCTACCGTCTGGAACCAACTGTAGAGAGCAGTAATGCCAGCCGCTGTGTTTACCGATCAGAGATGTTACAGTTTTGGGTTCATGGGGGACAACTGTCATGGTTAAGTATAATCCAAACAGATTTCGATATTACTTAACTTTCAGGACTTGAAAGCAACATTTATGTCATTTTTTTTCCCAAGATGAGATGTATT
>JADBJO010000244.1:525000-532500 GCA_016801955.1 Conus betulinus | reverse complement strand
CTTAAAGCAGTCAGACCGCTGCCGTGACGTGACTGTGACTCAGAAACAGCTGGATCACTGCCGTGACATGGTATGTGGCTCAAAAACAGCTAGAATACTCCCGTGACATGGTATGTGACTCAGAAACAGCTAGACTACTGCCGTGACATGGTATGTGACTCAAAAACAGCAGCTGGATCACTGCCGTGACATGGCATGTGACTCAAAAACAGCTAGAATACTGCCGTGACAGGATACGTGACTCAAAAAAACAGCTAGACTACTGCCGTGACAGGATATGTGACTATAAAATAAAAACAGATGTCAGCCGTGACATGCTACATGACTCAACAACAGCCAGACTACCGTTGTAACGTGACGCATGACTCAAAGACAGGCAGGCCACCACTGTCAAGTGATCCGTGACTCAAAATCAGCCAACCTACCAATGTGTGAATTTTTCAAAACAATTGTGATTCCGCAAGACAATATAGACAAACAGATCACAAGACAAAACACGACGCGTTCCGAATTCTTAGGTCTTCTTCGGGTAAAACCAACATTATGCACAATGAAATTACGTTTTTGTTTTCCCTGAAGAAGACCTAAGAGGTCGAAACGCGTCGTGTTTCTGTCTATTGATCTGTTTGTGCATTATTGTCTTGCGGAGTCACTAACAATTCACTAAAAGAATTGTTTCAATTTTCGCCTTCAGACTCTTCACTTTGAAACTACTTAAATGTGGTTCCAGTCTTTTCGTCTGACCTCATAGCTCACCCTGCACTAAGCAGCAGGAGCAGCAGGACCCTCAGAGATCCAGACAACAAATAGTCTGTAAAGGGACTCGAACCCACAATTTCTAATCAAACAACAAGTACCCCGGCAGCCAGTAAATGTAAAATATTTGTTGCTACAAGTTTCTGTGGTGTTTTCCGTCTCACCAGGGAGTCAGTCAGGTCAACAAACTTCGACGCCTTTCAGAGAATATGCTTTTTCTTTTTCTACACAGTTCTGCCAGTGACAGCAGCGTTGTTGTCGAACCCACGATCTCCATTCCCGCAACAGGTACCCCGACAGCTAGTAAATACATTGTTGTTGTAACAAGTTTCTTTCTGTTAGGTCTCACCAGGGAAGACAGTAATGTCAACATATTTACGGGTCCTTGGCAGCTAGTAAATATATTGTTTTTTGTTGTTACAAGTTTCTTTCTGTTCACACCAGTGAAGACAGTCATGTCAACATATTTTGACGCCTTCCAGAATGTATAATTTTTTTTTTTTCCTACACAGTCTGTCAGTGACAGCAGCGTTGTTGTCGAAGCCTCTGTCACATGAGCTAAGTGCGTGCTGCAAACTGGATCTCTGTGAATCGGCTGGCTCTAAATACTAGCGCACAGACCACTACTTCAGGTCTCATAGATGGGGAGGGAGACACAAAACTCCTTGTCGTGGAACTTTTGAACCATATAGATTCTTGATTACTTCGTTTCTCAGGTGGGAAAGAAGAAGATGGATCATTATCCAATGCTTGGTTCGTTTGTTTGCTTTTATGACATCGGTTTGTTCTACTGTCTTTCTCTTTGTCTCTGCAAGATGTAGAAGGGAGAGAACCGGTACCTAGCCTCGCTTCCCGACAATTCGCCTTTGTCGCAGGTAACTGCATGACCAGCTCGAGAGGTGAAAATTGTTCAGCTGGATGCACCGCCCTCTCAGGTTACCATATACGTAAGCTTGTTCTCCACTTCTGAGCGAGTGCGGCCTGCTGCCTGCACGTAGCCTTTGCCCCACATGCAAATCACTTCTTGAGGATTTCAAACTTGACAGTGTGACTCTTTCAGCTGTGAAAGGCGAGGAGGGAGGGGTGGGGGGTAGGGGGGGGGGGGGGGGGGCGGACAGCTAACCCGTGAACAGGAAGCAGGCAATGAGCCAATCAGTTGAACAGGAAGTGGTGAATGCCTTCAGAGTGGGAAATGAAAATCAAACCAGCGAAAAGTGAAGAAGGTGATCCTGCCCTCGCCACAGTTTTGGTGTCTGCAAACCCGAGTGGGAGACATGGGAAGCTGGGTAGAGCTCAACACATTTATGCAGTGAAACGATCGAAATGTAATCTACACTGTATCTTTTTTTTTCTTTTAATTCCTTTCTTTCCTTATGCCTTTCTTTCGTTCCTTCATTCATGCCGTTCCTCCTTTTTTCCCCTTTCTCTGGTTTTGCGTCTTTCTCCTTTTTTTCTTTCTTTTTTTTTCTCTTGGAAGATATTGGAAGTCGGGATTGTCGTTGCAGGAGTGAAGTGATCAAAATGTTTTATATCTGCACTACGTCTCTCTCTCTCTCTCTCTCTCTCTCTCTCTCTCTCTCTCTCTTCTTTTTTTTTTTTTTTTTTTTTGTTTTTCCGTTCCCCATTTAAGACATGGAAACTGGAGCAGGTCTACTACTCACTACTTGAGTGAAACAATTGAAATATAATCTTCGTTTGACTTTTCTCTCTTCGTTTTGTTTGTTTGTTTGTTTGTTTGTTCGTTCGTTCAATCTTTCCCATAACAGAAGGCAAGCAAAGTGCACCACTCCTGGAAACATTTTTGGAGTTAAACGATCGAAATGTAATCTAACCGTCTCTCTCTCTCTCTCTCTCTCTCTCTCTCTCTCTCTCTCTCTCTCTCTCTCTCTCTTTTTTTTTTTTTTTTTTTTTTTTTTTCTTTCATTCCTTTCTTTCCTTATGCCTTTCTTTCGTTCCTGCGTTCATCCCGTTCCTCCTTTTTTCCTTTTCTGGTTTTTGCGTCTTTCTCCTTTTTTTCTTTCTTTCTTTCTTTCTCGTGGAAGATATTGGAAGTTGGGATTGTCGTCGCAGGAGTGAAATGATCAAAATGTGTGATATCTGCACTATGTTTCTCTCTCTCTCCCTTTCGCTCTCTCTCTCTCTCTCTCTCTCTCTCTCTCTCTCTCTCTCTCTCTCTCTCTCTCTCTCTCTTTCTGTTTTTCTTTTCATTTGTTTTTTTTTTTGTTTGTTTGCTTTTTTTTTCGTTCCCTATTTAGGACATGGAAACTGGAGTAGGTCTGCTTCTCACTACTTGAGTGAAACATCTGAAATATAATCTACGTTTTGACTTTCCCCTCTTCGTCTAGTTTTGCTTGTTTGTTTGCTTGCTTGCTTGCTTGCTTGCTTGCTCGTTTGTTCGTTCGTTCCATCTTTCCCATAACAGAAGGCAAGCGACGTGCAGCACTCCTGGAAACATTTTTGGAGTCAAACGATCAAAATGTAATCTACATTACATTTTCTTTATTCCTTCCTTCCTTCTTTCGTTCCCTTTCTTTCTTTCTTTCTCATTGTAGATGACGTGACAAGCGGGGCAGGCTTTGACACATCGAATAAATCAATCGAAATGTAATCTAGAACATGTTTTGCTTTTCTTTTTCTTTCTTTTTTCTCTCTTCACTCTTTTTTCTTCTTTTCCTTTCTGCCTTTCTTTCTATCTACCTTTCTTTCTTTCTTTTTTCATTTATTCATTCGGTCTTTCCGTACATCTCTTTCTTTCCTTCTTTCCTTCTTTTCATTCATTCTTCCGCTCATTCAGTTGTTTTTTTTTTTTTTTTTTTTTTTCTTTCTTTCTTTTCTTTTTCTCTTTTTTCTTTCCTTCCCAAGGAACATGTGAATAAGTAGGACTGTTTGACGCGCTGTGGGAGGCAGTGAAACAATCGACTTTAATTAATTTGCAACAGTTTTTTTGTTTTTCTGATTTCTCTCTCGTTCTCTGTTTGCTTTCCTTTCTTTCTTTGGTCCGTCCTTTCTTCTTTTTCTTTTCCATGTAGACATAGGCCAATGGGGTAATGTTCGACATACATATAAACGATCGAAATTAGTTCTGCTATGAACTTTTGCTATCCTTTTTCTTAAAAAAACAAATATTTTGCTCTTTCTTTCTTTTGATTAATTCGTTATGTTTGTCTGTCTTCCGTTTTTTTATTTCTTCCTTTTTTTTTTTTTTCTACAGTATTTGTGCGTTCTTTCACAATTTCCACCAGTGTTGTCAAGTGGTTGATTCGTTCAAGGTTGTGAAACGATTGGAATGGGATCTCGGATTGTGTATTTGTCTGCTTTTTCTTTTGTGTCCCTTGTGTGCAAGGCTTCTTTATTGCTCAATTTTTCGTTTTTGTCTGTTCGTTTGTTTTCAACGAGTGATCAGAATGAGTTTCGGATTTTTCAGTATTTACTTGTTGTTTTTTAATGTCCTGTATTTATTCGCTTGGTGTTTCTTCATTTGTTTATTCCGTCGTTCCCAGTTTCCCTTTCTGCATCTATTTCTATCCTTTCCTTTCTTTCTTTTTTTTCTTTCTTTTTTTTTTTCCTCTCCATGTTTCATTGCAGGCTTTCTTGCTGTCACATCACTCATTCGTTCGTTCAGTCGTTTGTTTGTTTGTGCTTTTGCTTTCTTGCCCTTCCTTGTATCTGAATGTGTTTGTTTTGCTTGCTAATATTCTATTTCTTCGTGCGAGTCTTTTTTCATCTCGCATACAATTCTCTCCCCCCTCAAATCTCCCATTTCCTGTGCCGATTCCTGGTTTAGAAAGGATTTTCTTTCTGGCCTCAGTATTTTTTTTTCTCGTAACGACGATCAAACGGATTTTAGAGACAGAGTTACGGTAAATCTGATGCTGGCTTTCTGTCCTGCACCTTCTCCTTCATTTTTTTTACCTGTCTCCTTTATTTAAGCACATTAACTCTTTCAATACTACTGCAACGGCAACTGATATTCCGAGGCTCAGCATTCGATCTTCTATTGTTGTTGCGCTGAATTTGAAAATACTAATGCTGTAAGGTCTTAGAGAATGTGGGAATAGAACAAAAAGCGTGATACAGATTTAAACTACATTTCTATTGGTAGTTGCGATATAGGCATTTCCAAAGTGATGGAGCTGTCGGCATCTGCAGACAGGGACCGTTGAACTATCAGGCGGGTGGAGGAACTGGATTTCAGTACCACTGGTAGCTAAAGAATTCAGGTATATGTCTGGCTATGCGGCAATTCTCCCAATGCAGAGAACTGTTTTGTGGTTGGTCGGGACTAGTAGCGGCGTTTGCCTCGTTGTGTCTCCGTGAATCTGAACACATCACATAAAAAAAAAAAAAAATCATTTAGACCTCAAACGTCTATCTACTAGATAGTTTCCTGGTATATGTGGGTGGCATTGAATTGAGCACTCGCTCGATCAGACCCTCCTTTCTTTCTTTCCCCTCCCCCTTACGCTCCCTTTCCCCACTCTCCTCTCTCCCTTCTCCTCCTCCTTGCACCGTGAGCGATCACTTTGTGCACCAATGAGAGGACGTTTCCACTGATGAGGAAATGATGGCGGCACGTAATTACAACAGATTTCTTGTTAAATCTCTGGCTATTACGCACAATGTTTCTCTCATTTTTGTGTAGATGATGTGGATTTGTCTTGCTTTCTAAGTTCAGCAAGGCAGTCTTTTTCTCTCTGACAATCCAGATTCAGTCAGGCAGTGTTTTTCTCACTGACTATCCAGATTCAGCCAGGCAGTGCTTTTCTCACTGACTATCCAGATTCAGCCAGCCAGTCTTTTTCTCACTGACTATCCAGATTCAGCCAGGCAGCCTTTTTCTCACTGACTATCCAAATTCAGCCAGGCAGCCTTTTTCTCACTGACTATCCCGATTCAGCCAGGCAGTCTTTTTCCTTCTAACTATACAGACTCAGCCAGGCAGCCCTTTCTTTTCAGATCATCCAGTTCAACCAGCCAGTTCTTTCTTCGCAGACTACTAAGATCCATTCAACCAGCTTTCCTTTTTGACTGTCTTGATTCAGCCATGTAGTCCTTTTCTCTGCTACTATACAGTTCAGAAGGACCCTCTTTTCCTTTCTGGTTAAGTCACGCAGTCCTTTCCTCTCCCGCTATTCAGATTCAATCACGCGGTCCTTTCCTCTCCAACTATCCATATTCAATGACCTAGTCTTTTCCTCCCCCACTATCCATATGTAATTACGCAGTCCTTTCCTCTCCAACTATCAATATTCAGTCACGTAGTCCTTTTTTTCTCCCACTATCCCGATTCAATCACGTAGTGCTTTCCTCTTCCACTATCCAGATTCGGCCACGCAGTCCTTTCCTCTCCAACTGTCCAGATTCAAACAAGCTGGCTGTTCCTCTCCAACTATCCAGACATAGCCATGCTCTCTGTTCCTCTCCAACTATCCAGACATAGCCATGCTCTCTGTTCCTCTCCAACTATCCTGACATAGCCATGCTCTCTGTTCCTCTCCAACTATCCAGACATAGCCATGCTCTCTGTTCCTCTCCAACTATCCTGACATAGCCATGCTCTCTGTTCCTCTCCCAACTATCCAGATTCAGCTAGCTATGCAGTTCTTTCCTCTCTGACGATCCAAATTCGGCCAGGAAGTCATGTTCTCTCTGACTGTCAAGGTATATCCAGCCAGTCCTTTCTTCTCCGACTATCTAGATCCGACCGTGCAGTGCTTTCCTCACTGACTATGCATTTTCAGTCATACTGTCCTGTCCTTGCTTCTCCGATGACCCAGATTCAGCCATGCAGCTAGTCATTTCCTTTCCTACTATCCACATTCAGCCATTCATTCCTTTCTACCCCCTGACTATTCAGATTTATCCAGGTAGTTCGTTCCTCTCCATCTGTCCAGATTCAGCCATGCACTTCTTTCCTCTCGACTATCCGGATTCAGTCGTGTGGTCATTTTCCTCTCTGACTATCCTAATTCAACAAAGAGGTCATTTTTCTCATTTACTATCAAGATTTAACCATGCAGTCTTTTTGTCTTCGACCGTCGGGATACAATGAAGCGCCCCTCCAACCATTTAGTGGCGTTCTTTATGTGGACACTGCTGCCTCTCTCTTCCATTTCCGCTCTTTCTCTCAACTGGCCGGCGGTCAGACTGTTGTGTCTTCCAGCCCTCACCCGTCAGGAATCGGCTTCCTTTCGGTGTCTGCCTTTCTTCCTCCATGTGTGTTTTGCTTGGTTTCGCTCTGTTCATGTTTGAGATGCGATACTATCACGTTTTGCTGTGCCTCTCTGTGTCTATGCCTTTCTGTCTGTCTGGTTTGTGTGTACACACGCGCGCGCGCGCGCGCGCGCGCGCGCGCGTGTGTGTGTGTGTGTGTGTGTGTGTGTGCGCGCGCTCGCGCGCGCGCGCGCGTGCGCGCGCGCTTCATTATCTCTGTCCTTCTTGTGTGTTTTGTGTCTGTCTTTCTGTCTCCCTGTCTATCTGTCTGTCTGTCTGTCTGCCTTAAGGGCGCCTGTTGAGTCCATGATTAGTTTATTTGTTTGTTTTTGAAATTACCAGTAGAATTTTCAAATTAAGTAAAACAATAAAGAGGTGAAGCTTGCACAGTTGAGATGTATTTTTGACGGTTTACTGACGATAATATTCTTTTATATTGGTCTATAGAGTTAAACAAATTTCTTGATAGAAGAAACAGACGACTAATATTTTAGATTCACCAGGATAAGATACGTATCTTAGCCTTTAAAA
>JADBJO010000244.1:515000-520000 GCA_016801955.1 Conus betulinus | reverse complement strand
AAGTACACGTACATTTTGACAGCCTTTTCACAGTACGTGAAGATGACGCATTTAACCATTGGTGTATTTTGACCGTTATCTTTACTATCTGAAACCAATACGCTTCTGCATGAATGCATTTTAAAAGCCTTTTATGCATCACACACAGGCGCGTGCGCATAACACCGATTTCCATGTTAATTTAACATTTAAATAAACGTGGAACTTTCATATTCAGTACCTTCTTAACAAAGCTAGAAAATCACCAAACATTTGGAATATTATCAGTAAACAAAGCTGGTGTCAGGATGTATATACTTCAAAACATTTAACCACACCACTGATCCTTTCAAAACTATGCTACACACAAGAGGCTTTCTTCAGTGCCCCTAACACTCGTTACAAAAGCTGCAAAGCATCGATAGCAAAAAGCTATAAATTACGCCTTGGTCTTCCGTTCCATGCTTCAACTTACCGAGGTTATGAGGAAATTAATATCTTACCATCAGACGAGCATAGAAAAAACTAGAACTTGCCAAATATGTAATGAAGCGTTCAACGCACGAAGGTGTGAACGAAATTGAGATTGCTATAAAACCTGAATCTTATCATCCAAAAACAGTTCAGACTATTTTGTCATATTCTACCATTGGTTCTTGTACAGAAAATCTTCCGAAAGAGTCAACAGTCAATTCTGAGACATTAGCGAAGGTGGCCTTGATTTCTCCTCCTGCTTGGGAAATAAACAGGGTACGTTTTGATCTTGATCACACTGATGTGAGCAAAACTGACTCACCAAATATTCGTCGTCGTATTCTGTAAAGATGCATATACAAGAGAAATATCCTCAACATCTTAAAGTTTACACAGATGGTTCAATATTGTCCAATAATCAGTCAGGTTCTGCTTTTGTCATACCATCACAAAAGGTTGAACAGATATATTTCATCGGAAACGGCAGATCAATATTTGTCGCCAAAATGATAGCTGTTATTATGTATTGACTTGCCACAATCAATATTTAAAGTAGTTGCTTGTGTGGATTCAATGTCTGGACAGCAAGCCATAAAACCTCCAAATACCGTTTCGAACAACTTTATTGTAAATTAAATATACCATCTTATTCATGTTTTGATATGTAAAGGAATTGAGGTCACTTTCTGTTGGATTCCACCGCATTGTGGTATTTGGGGTAATGAGCTCGCTGATAGATGCGCAAAGAGGGGAGCCAGAAATGAAAAGTGCGCCACGGTATTGAATATGCCCTTTCCTTTACCTGAAGTCAATCAATTATTAAAGCAAACCGTCTGGTGCCAATTCAGAAAAACACTACAAAAATACGTTGCTTGGTGCGGCTGATAAAATACTCATGTAAGTAAGCAGCACTCCTCATTCGCAAGTAAAAAAAAAATGTACCAATACAGAAATTTTATTTCAGTATCTTATAAATTAAAATTTGATGCCTAAAAACTAGATATATAAACGAAAAGTGAAGTGGAGAACGAAGAATAAAGAGCAAGCATCAGCTATTTGACTGTTTACCTCTTCAAGCTCATTTACCACCACCATTATCAGGCATGTTTTGTGTGATGTCTTTTCAGATTTAAAGTTTGCCTTCAAGGTTTTTTTTTTTAATTTGCAGTCCAGTTAAGCATTTACTGTAAGATTATTTGCAGGTATGTTGTACGTAGGGATGTAAAGAGGAAGATTTACATACACTTAGATAACTATATAATACATACACTTGTATAGTCACAAAATATTTATGCATCTCTCTCTCTCTCTCTCTCTCTCTCTCTCTCTCTCTCTCTCTCTCTCTCTCTCTCTCTCTCTCTCTCTAACTCTCTGTCTCTCTCTGTCTCTCTCTTTCTTTTCTTTCCCCCTCTCTCTCTTCGTCTAATATCACAGATGTGAACAGACGTAAAACTAAAATACTACTACTACTACTACTTCTACTACTACTACTACTACTACTACTACTACTACTACTACACATCTTTCTCTTTATCCAATCTCCCCAACCTAAACCATAGACTACAGTTATATCTGTCATAACGGATTGGGAGAGAGACACAGTGGTGGACGGAGGGAGAGAGGGAGTGGTGCAGAGAGAGAGAGAAAGAGAGAGACAGAGACACAGAGAGAGAGAGAGAGAGAGAGAGAGAGAGAGAGAGAGAGAGAGAGAGCTGACTGACCGACCGACCGACTGGCCGACCGACTAACAGACAGACGGGCAGACAGAGGAAGAGACAGACAGAAGCAGAGACAGACAGCATAAAACTCCAGACACACACAGACACACACACACACACACACACACACACACACACACACACACACACACACACACACACACACACACACACCGACAGACAGACTGGCAGACATGTACACAAAGACCCACAGGCAGGCAGACAGACACACACACAGACGGACAGACACACAGAGACAGACAGACACGCACACACACACAGACACACAGATAGACATTAAGACAGCCAGCCAAAGACAGTGAGACACAGAGACAGAGAGAGATTAGACAGAATGTTTACCATGCTGAATATTTGCCATTCCTCTTCTTTCTTTTCTTTCTTTCTTTTTTTTCCTTTTTGTTGTAATAAGCGCGAAAAGTCTACAGACAGGATTAGTAGCAGCCATAGAACTGCCTTTACCCCCAGGATACCTCACATCTGTTCCAATTGGGAGCTCCACTTGAAAACTCATTTCTATGTCTTCTTAAGGGTATGGCTGGTTTAATATCAAACGAAAGGCTTCGGTCGCATCTTCAGTGCTGGGCACTTCCATCCTCTCCTGAAAGTTCCGTCTGAAAAGGCGATAACAAATTCGTTTAGGACCATCTATCTCTTTGTTCTCGATTCTCTTAACTTCCTTATTCCAATAAAAAGAAGGGGGGGGGGGGGGGGGGGGATTACAAAGGTTATGGAACGGCTAAATTGTTCTAAAGGGAGGCTATCAAAGACTGTTCTAAAGAGGAGGCGATCAGAGATTGTTCTAAAGGGGAGGCGATCAAACAGATAGCGCTGCAGGGTCGTTCATCACTGCGCAGTAGGTCTCATGAAATCGACGATTGTCTTTTCACTGTCCGGAAGGAACAATGGTAACATTCATGACGTAGGTTCTTGGTTCTGTGATAAACAATAAGCCATGAAAGTTGTGTTTTTAGTTTTATTTTAATGTAAAACCGAAAGAAAAACATGTCATTGCAATAAAGGCTACAAAGATCCAAACGAGGAGGAGGGCGTACGGCAAGAAGTAAGAAGAAAAAGAGGAAGAAGGGACGGAAGCAGAATGTGAGGGGGGGGGGGGGGGGGGGGCGGGAGGGGGGGGGACAGACGGAAGAGGGGGAAGATGCAAGAGATGATAAAGACAAAAAAGAAGGACACGAACAAACAAGCAGAGTAAAAGGAGGGAGGAGAAGAGGAGGAAGATGGCGGGGGGGGGGGGAGAAGAAAACATGAAGATGGAGCAGGAGGAAGGAGGAGGAGAAAATGCAATACGATACAATACATACTGTAGAATACACTACAGTGCTGTTCAATACAATACTATTACTGTCCAGCCGACCTTAGTGGTCCCATCAGGACTGCAAGGAAGGTGAAAGCTTGAAGTAAAGAAGAGACCAAGAAGGAGAAGGAGAAAGAGAAAGAGAAATACGTGGAGTGGAGCAGGAAGAGAGAAGAGAAAAAAAAAAAAGAAGAAGATTAAGGAACAAAAACAAGAAGGAAAGAGTGAAAGAGTTGGAGAGGAAAATAATAGGACGACGACGAGGTGAAAATGAGAAGATGCTTAAAAAGAAGAAGAAGAAGAAGAAGAAGAAGAAGAAGAGGAAGAGGAAGAAAATGCCATAAACCGGAAATCCAATCAATATGGACCTTGATCATGCACGATCTCCAAATTGATGACTGAAAAACTAATAATGAAGAACGCCTTTGGTATCGATTGGCTTGATCGACATGTCTGGAAAAGAATATCCTAGCACACATTGATGACCGAAGACGTTGATTAAAAAACATTTTGTCTTAAAATGTTTTAACTGAGGTTTTGATAGATAAATCAATGAGCTAATTAACGAGCGGCGGAGTGAGACAGAATGAATACGCGAATTTCACTTCAAGAGTGTGGTGGGTTAAGCATGAATTTTGTTTGTTTGTTTGTTTTCATACAGTACACTGAACAATGGAATCAAATAAAGCAAAAGGTGAAAATGAGGGGGGGGGGGGGGGGGGGGGGGGGGGGGGGTGTGTGTGTAAAGACAAAGGTAGACAATCACAGCAATGACAGAGAGAGAGAGAGAGAGAGAGAGAGAGAGAGAGAGAGAGAGAGAGAGAGAGAGAGAGAGAGACGGTGTACACACAAGCATCGAATAATGTAAAAACATTCGTTACATAAACCGGGACGATGTCTTGCATCATGTTATCATTTTAACTGACTTTTTCTCTTTAACTTTAATTCTGATTTCAAACGTAATGAGCTGTACTTTTCAGCAGTTATCTAACAGATGAACATGAATGCTAAAGCTTTTGATGAACCTTGTGCAATGTTTGATTATTCATATCTTAGAAAAGTTAGTATTTATGTCTGTTTCTCTGCCCAATTTTGCTTTTGTAATTATTGTTACATCTGACATAATTTCTTTCTTTTTTTTGTAAAATCTCATCTTGATTCAGGTACCTTTGAACGAGAGGATTTTTTTGTTTGTTTGTTTCTTGTTTTTTGCTGTTAGTTTTACTTTAGGACTTAAAGCGACGAAACTTAAAGACACCATGTGCCTCTGAAATACTTGATCGTCATTCTTAATATCATCAAATATTTGGTGATGACACACAGCTTCAACAGTGTATCTCAGTTCCGTTGTCGTGATGCCGTGTGTAGCAGTGCGGATTCATGCTTGGGAGATAGTGGGTTCGATTCCCGCCAGACGTACGTACTTGTAGCATTTGGGGGGCCAGCTCCTCACCACAGCTGAATACTCCCAGGGTTCCAATGGGAAGACTGGGACC
>JADBJO010000244.1:487500-490000 GCA_016801955.1 Conus betulinus | reverse complement strand
GCCATCCACTCCTTCCCTTCTTTAGCATCTGAAGACAGACGTCCTTTTCTTAAAAGTCCATGAGTGATTTTTTCTATCCCGTCTCCTTTTTCTGTTATCAAACTGATTCAAATAACTGAGAATCAAAAGGATGATCATGCGCGTGTGTAAAACTCCTCAACCCATAAACGACGGTGCACATTCCGCATGCCACAAACAGTTCATGCACTGCTCCAGGACAGATTGCAGAGCTCTCTGCCCCATTACATGTGGATAAAAGATTAGTGCTCGTCAAGCTTCATAAAATTGAAACTGTCCTTGACCTTGTGCTTAATAACCAAACCAATCGTGACGTAGAGTGTGAGTCCAAAAGGGAACATCTGCAAAAAAGCCACTCTGCAAAAAAGAAAAGAAAAAAGTTGAAAACACCGTATTGACCTCAAAGTAAAGTTTCTCAACGTCTCAAATGGATTACTAGACACCTTCCATTTGAAACTAGACACTACAGTCCTTAATGTGATAAAAAAAAAAAATCATTCCTTAAAACCACTACCTGGAATTTTTCAATTCCATATTCAGGAGATAAAAAAGACCAAATCAGTGTGTTGACCCATGTGATTTTTCTGTTGTCGACGTCACTGACTGTTGACGTGCAACAAAACGTTTTGTCCCTCCCTAATGATGCTGTGCCCTGTCCTCTCAAAGACCTTAGTCCCCAAATGATGAGCCAGCTGAAGTGTGTCCAGTAAATACGTCTCTCGGTCTGATTTGTCAGGTCAACATACAGATGCCGTAAGCATGGACATGCCTGTGGTATGACTCGCACGATCTGGTATATAAGTATAAACCGCAATTAACATTCAGTAAGTATCAGGATTGTATCCAGTCTCAGCTAGAAACAACAGCAGCTGACAGCCCTGTGATAGCCTGACATTCTCCCAAAGTTAAGAATACCACAGTTAGTGTACCCGGATTCCAAAACTCAAAAAAAAAAAAAAAAAAAAAAAAAAAAAAAAAAAAAAAAAAAAGAAAATAGCGTGGACTCAACGAATTGAAATGAACCCCTTAAACTGATTCCCACCAAAATTTTTGTCCCAAATCAAATTCATCACTCTCCGTGGGTGACTCGGTCACAAGATATGTCGGCTTGCGGAACCACCGCTATGACCAGCAGCGCTTCGACAAACTCTTAGCCATCTTCTGAGTTTGTTTTCCTCTTGGTAGGTGGCAGAAGATTCCATCATCCACTCTCTCTCTCTCTCTCTCTCTCTCTCTCTCTCTCTCTCTCTCTCTCTCTCTCTCTCTCTCTCTCTCTCTCTCTGATGGCTGTTAGGATATGGTCAGCCTGCTGGGGCGGGTGGATTTCTTCTGGACGTGAGTTCGTGGGGATGACAGCAATCATTTATAATGCTCGATCTGCTATGGTCACTTCTGCTTGCACTACATTTACTTCCCTTGTTTTTATAGACAGAATGACCAGATTCTGGAAGAATGTATCTCTACCCCAGGAAGGCTTAATACGCAAGGTCCTGATAAACTGCTGCAGTGATGGCATCCTCAGCAAAGTTTGACTCCACCTCAACATGAGCCAAAGGCAGCTAATTAAACTACTCCTGCATCACGTACCAGATACTCTCCCCTGTAAGGTTTGTGTCCCTTGCCAGGCTTGGTTCTACCACTGCCAATAGAGTTAATCCTGTGTCTAATATGGTTAATCACCACATTCCCATCTATAGCTGCCCTGATATCTGGTAGTGGTACCGTATCTTCTGCTGAATGGCACAGACAGTAACAACCTGTTGCCACCTACATTCCTTGGCAGTACGCCCAGACTCAACAGAAGCGCGCATTTTTGTTGGTTCCCATTGTTACCTTGAGACTTGAACATCTATTCTCATCGCAGTTTCACTTTTCTATCATCGGAGGCCGCCGAGATGCTCCCTGACTGTGTGGTCTGGAGACAAAGGGGTGACTGGTGTGTTCCCTTATCCACACACAGCCACACAGCAGAGCACGAGCAGATTCGTACCTGTCCCGTAACCACCCCCAACTCTTCGAAGCTTTCCAGTTGTCTCTTTACCGAGAAGACAATGAGATCTTTTCGACATGTGCACAGAGTTTGCTCCCTTGATACCGCTTCCCTCAAAGCTGCAACAGGGTGTTTCAATACCTTCTGATCTTATCAATTTGTCAAAGAGAGTCTTAATTCTAATAGAGGAATGTACACATGTCTCATTCGGCTTACCTGTGGCTTGCCTGGCTTATTTTCTATAAATGTCTGCGGTTCTCTGATGTCTTTGAAAAAGAACGCATCACGGAATGCTGCGTAATCCGTCTCTCTATCCGATGGCAAACAGAAGAAAACATACCTTGCTTTAGTTGTGCGCAGTGCGGAAAGATTTGCGGCTCACCACTCTCCTGGTAAGTTCTGTTTATCAATCCCTTCCGACCGTGAAATGAAATCCTCTGGGTAATCTCGATTTCCAATCAGCTTTGACACATTACTTAAAGGGATTCGGCT
>JADBJO010000244.1:465000-477500 GCA_016801955.1 Conus betulinus | reverse complement strand
GAGAGAGAGAGAGAGAGAGACAGACAGACAGACAGACAGACAGACAGACAGAGAGACAAAGACAGAGAGAGAGAGACGGAGAGAGAGGGAGACGGAAAGAGAGAGAGGAAGAGAGACAGAGAGAGACAGAGTGGAGATAGAGAGACAGAGAGAGAGAGACAGTGACAGAGAGAGAGACAGAGAGAGAGAGGGAAAGAGAGAGAGAGAGAGGGAGACTGACTGACCGACAGACAGACAAGGGGGGGGGGGGGGGGGGCGTACTGGAAGAGAGGATCAGAAAGAGAAAAACAGAAAGACATAAAGGAACACAGGCAGACAAAGATAAACAGATGCATGCACATGGAAGAGAGAGAGAGAGAGAGAGAGAGAGAGAGAGAGAGAGAGAGAGAGAGAAATACAAGACAAACAAATCTGAAAATTACGAGCTTTATTGATTCCAAATCAGACTATAAGCTAAAATCAAACGCATTAACCTACGTTAAATTAAGTAACACATAACGCACATTCAATGAGGGAAAAATGAAATACAGTTATTTGATGATTTTCAGCAATGGGGTTCAGGTAAACTAAGTACGACGCATGGGGATTAAAATAGGATCCGAAAATATAGTCAAACCATATTTAAACCGATTAGGCCAGTGAAAGATAGTTCACACGCAAGATACATGGTCCCAAAACATTTCGGAAAGGAATGAAAAGAGAATAGGCAGGACTGTGTGTGGCTCTGTATGCATGTGCGTGCGGGCGTGCGCGCATGTGTATGTGTGTGTGTGTGTGTGTGTGTGTGTGTGTTTGTGTGTGTGTGTGTGTGTTTGTGTGTTGTGTGTGTGTGTGTGTGTGTGTGTGTGTGTGTGTGTGTGTGTGTGTGTGTGTGTACGGCTTTGTCTGTGTCTGTTGTCTGTGACAGACAAACAGACAGACAGATATTGATATTTTATTGATTTACAGGCCATTGCCCCCCATAAAGGTGTTTAGTTGAAACTATCATTTTACCCCCATAACGTCTGTCCAACTGAAAATTCTAACACTAATGGATTACGAAGTAAAAACATTGAAAATCATCAGCACTGTGCCGCCCGTATTGATGATGATGGACAGCAAGTTCCAAACCCTGATGTCGGAATCGTGTCGTACAGATTTTTTTTTTCTTTTTGTATGTAGGTGTGGATTACATACATTCTATCGACATTTATTGTGCAAGTTTTCTTTAAATTTCCGTGTACGAAATCTCCACCACTCCTATCTAAAGCGCTCAACGTTTCTTTATATCAGCGTAACATTTGTCAAAAAAAAACCATGCTTTCAACACTTTGATTTAAGAGCACCAGAGAAAGAAAAAGCGTGAGTGAGCAAGCGAGCGAGCAAGAGAGAGACAGAGACAGACAGACAGACAGAGATAGAGAGACAGAGACACAGAGAGATAGAGAGGCAGAGACAGAGACAGACAGGCAGACAGACGGACAGACAGACAGACAGACAGAATTGTTTTGAAACCTGGCGAAGACAGAGAAAAGCTGTAATAGGTATAGGCCTATCGTTTACATATTTACACACAGAAAAGAATGAACGCTATTATGTAGGCCCGATGAAATTAAAAGGAACAAGATAATTATATCAATTGCTTGTTCCCTGATAGGTTTTTTTTTTACAAATCAAATCACCAGAGACAACAAGTCGCGCAATGAATTTAGAATAATCACTGTCGATAATAAATCAGTGTTTTACAACTGCATCAGCACAGAAACGAAAAATTACGTTTCCTTTTCCAACCTCTTGGGAGAATGTGTGTGTGTGTGTTTTTTTTTTTTTTTTTTTTTGTTTTTTTTTTTAAACTTTAGATTGACATTAGTGACTTCATTGAAAAGTACGAACGCGCTTCGTCGTCCACAATCCTGTTCCTCCCTAAATGAACGATCTCACACACTATTATGAGTCTGAATTCCTTTTCTTTTGTCTTATTGAATCAAGACCTTAACATGGAACTTTGCAGTTTAAGGTTGTTCACAGGTGCCACAGCATAAGCGCAGCAGACATCAACCGAATAAGAATGATTTTTGTCTGAAAAAAAAAAATGTAATGTTTGATTTTCAATTATTTAAGAGTGACAATCTAATCGGTGTAATGATTTAAACATGTCTGCGTTGTACCGTGTTTCAAACATGAAAAATGACATAGCAAGGTTGCTGTTGATTTAAAATTGATTAACCAATATTTTTTTGCAAATATTATAACAGTTAATTGGTAGAGAGCAACATTTTTTATATCGCTTAAGACAGTATGACTTAATCATGGTTTCTTTTTCTGATTCTAGATTTTTTTTTTTTAATCCTTAGGATTAAGATAAGTCTCCTCCAAAACGGAAGCCATCATTCCTTAGGTGGAACAGAGTTGTCTACCTTCGCCATTTGGTCACTCTCCACTGTGCGTCACTTCCGTTTCATTGGCCACTTTCGCTTGGTAGGTCTTTACTTCCAGCTTTCTTCTGCGCACAGCAAGTTGTAACGAATGATTAATCTATTTGAATGAAATGACAGAGCAATTTGTGAATAAACAACAAAGAGATCTAATACTTGACCGAACAAACTGTAGATTCACTTATGCTTTTCTACTACTCGCTGTTGAGCGATGGGAAATTATGTGTATATTGTGATAATTGTGAGTTTTTTTTTTCCTCGTTCATCACTTACATCATTGTCTTTGGTTTTTGTTTTTGTTGTTACTATGTCCTTATATACTCCATTCCATCTTGCTTAAGATATGTTTTTTAATCGGATAAAACCACAGGGCGTATGATTACAAAGAACATTCGAAATCAATCTCTCTCTCTCTCTCTCTCTCTCTCTCTCTCTCTCTCTCTCTCTCTCTCTCTCTCTTCCTCGTATTCCTCTCTCTCTCTCTCTGTCTCTGTCTCTCTCTCTCTCTCTCTCTCTCTCTCTCTCTCTCTCTCTCTCTCTCTCTCTCTCTCTCTCTCTCTCTCTGTTTTTCTTTGTGTGTCTGAATCTTTACTTTCTGTGCCTTATCTCTGTTCTTGGGACTGACAATGACGAAAATGTGTTATGATTGTGACACACGAATCACACATCCTACATTCATTCACACCTTCAGTGCGACGAAAAGCTGGAAGATGCGAGCCATGAGATGAACAGCATGAAACCACCTCTTTATAGAACGCTCACATTTTTATGTTAGATTTGAAACAAAAACATGCGCTGGTCCGTGGAATTCTTCGTGACCAGCTACATAGATATTTATTCAGATGTGATTTGTAAGGTCTCAAAACGATTGATCGGCCTATATTCGTCATCATATGATCATACGGAATTGAAAATGAATAGTTTTGCTGATTGTCTTAAATTCACAATTACATGTGAATTCGTCTTGTAGAGGTGTTGTTGTTGTTGCTGTTGCTGTTGTTGTTGTTGTGTTGTTGTTGTTGTTCTTGTTGCTGCTGCTGCTGCTGCTGCTGCTGTTGTTGTTAATGTTGTTGCTGGTTTTTTTTTTCCTCTTATTTTTTCAGCTTTAGCTATGGGCTTACAGTCCTGATCGAGCCAACATGCTTGGCTGTAGGCAATACAAGTTCAATTCTGTCTTTCTGTCTGTCTGCCTGTATGACCGTCCGTTCGTCCGTCCCTCCGTCCCTCCGTCCGTCTGTCATCCGTCCGTCTGTCTGTCCGTCCATCTGACCGTCCGTCCGTCTGTCTGTCTGTCTGTCCGTCCGTCCGTCTGCCTGTTTCGTCTCTCTCCCGTCCGTCTCTCCTCTCTCTCTCTCTCTCTCTCTCTCTCTCTCTCTCTCTCTCTCTCTCTCTCTCTCTCTAAATCAGTTGCGAAATTCTTCGCAGAAGCCTTGAAAATTAGATGAAGAATAGTCAAATTTAGGATGATGCATTATAAAACATATGAATGAACAATATCGTTCATCGCATGTGGGGGAGACCAGTAAGTTACAACATCATCATTTGATTGCGTCGGATAGTCGAGTGAGTGTTACAATCTGTGTTTTTTTTTTTGCTACCTTTTTTCAACCTTACTGTATTACTTCTGTGTGCGAGAACATACGGAGATGTTACGATTTTATTTGTTTTTGTAAACTTTGATTTGATACACACGGGGAATAAATGTGTACCATTTGTTTGCAAGGAAAGGAAGAGGTAAATGTTATTGTTCTGTTACCCCCCCCCCCCTTCCCTGTCAAAAGACCTCTTTGGTAATGACAATAGAATATCCTCTGTCAAAGTGTAAAAACACACACACACACACACACTCTCTCTCTCTCTCTCTCTCTCTCTCTCTCTCTCCTCTCTCTCTCTCTCTCTCTCTCTTTGTGTCTTCTCATCTCTTTCTCGTTTATAAGTTTTCGCTTCCTCGTTTTAATGGGATCCCGTAAAATGGCGCTACCCTCTTTGTTACAGAACTTCTCAAGGAAATTAGTTTCTCGCTCCATGATTTTATGTCGATCTCATTTGTATACATTTGTATACGGCCCTACCGTTCCAAATGACCCTGTGTTCTCAACTGACCTGGAAGATGAAAGCCCTGATCGCGATGATCTCGTCGATTTCCTTTGCTGGGATAACTTCTGATTCTTCTTCCGTTTCATGAACCGGCGCCACCACTTCCACTGGCGGCGTGCTTCCGTTATCCGTTCCAATTCCGGTCCCAGAATTTCCACTCCCCTTTGTATTCTCGCTTCCGCCTCCCTTTCCGATGAAGCCACCGCATCCGCTGCCAGCATCACTTCCGTTTCCATTTCCGCTTCCTGTTGTCCCGCGTCCTGTTCCGGTAATTTCACTTCTTTCTCCCCGTATGTTTGCCTCCTCCTCCTATGTTTCCATTTCCAGCTCCGGTCGTTCCGCTTTCGCCTTTATTTCCGCTTCCTTCTCCTCCACTGACCGTTACGGTCCCAGACTTTTCTATATGGACTGAGGACTCTGTGGAAGTACTTTGGACGATTGAACGGAGAGTGGTGCCAGTATTCCTAAGACCATTGCTTTTAGTAGTGGTGAGTTGTGACGTTGGTGGTGTGGTCGACAATGTGGTTGTAGTGATTATGTTACACAGTGGCCCTGTATGAAATAAAATAAACAGATAAACAGTTAATAAGCTTACGCATTCCTCATGCAAGCTACTATTATCGCACAATCTAAAATTGCCAAGTTGCTTTGATGCGTGTTTATTTTTACCACTAACTCAAAAAGTTATTGTTATTATTTTTTTATCTTTGAGGTTAAGCTTTGTTAGTTAGAGACGACTTTTTAAATTATTTTTCGTCTAATATCATCAATGGTGAACAGACGTTAGATAAACCACTGAACTATCCTCATGCAATCAGTCAGTCAATGATAGTAGATCTATACTATTGACTTCTTTATCTTGTAGGCGACACTGGTAACAAACCGAGTGATCGATAATTTATGAGCGAAGGGGAAAAAAAAAAAAAAAAAAAAAAAAAGTTCTTACATGGTCGAAGTGGCTCGTACTGCTAATGATATTAGATGACTTACCCAGGACACGACAAGACTACTAAGTCCGTGTTCAAATCTTGCTGAAGATGGTGCCGTTTCCTTTTTTTTCGCCTTCGATTTCGATTTCTTCTTGGCCTTAAATGGTGCCAGCGCTTGCTTACTTGTTTTTCAGGATCAGTCACAAACCTCGGTCACGAACATGTCTACATTTTTGCGCGAGTGAAAGAACCCTCGACAGCGTAACAGTAAATGGGTGTACCATGCCAGTCACGTGGTAAATGTGTACGGTCCTTTTTTAATTATTAAAAAGTCACAGCCACTTTTGTAAGCTATTCACTCGCCAAACAGCAAATACTATTGTCCGTAAAGGCATGATTACAGGTTTCAAACCAGAAATCAACGTTACCCATGAAGCTATGTTTGCAGACTTTCGATTGCAACGAAGACTACGGGTAAAGTCGCGATTACCGAATTCAAACTGAAAATGATATGAACTTAAAGCTCAGGTGACAGATGTCAAACTGTAAACAATGATATGTAAAGTGTTGGTTCTAAATATCAAACTGTGAACCATTTAGCCCGTAAAGCCTTGGTTACAGACGTCAAGCAATGAGTAATACTACGTGTAAAGCGTTGGTTACAGATGTCAAGCTGTAAATCATCCTTACCGCGAAATAATCAGTGATAATCTGTCACCCTTTTGTAAACCCTTATTCACAGTCGACAAATGTGTATTGTCACCCGTAAACCCTTTTTCAAGACCAACCTTTTCAGTCGCCTGTAAAGACAGACTTCAACCTCGTATTCAGTCGCCTGTAAACCTTTGGTCACAGACGTCAACCTTGTATTTAGTCGCCTGTAAACCTTTGGTCACAGACGTCAACCTTGTATTTAGTCACCTGTAAACCTTTATTCACAGGCGACAATTTGTATTGTCACCTATAAATCCATATTCACAAACGTCTACCTCATATTTAGTCACCTGTAAACCCTTATTCACAGACTCAATGTCGCATTTAGTCACTTGTAAATCCATGATCACACACGTCACCTATCATTCAGTCATATGTAAAGGTTTGGGCATATATGTCAACCTCGTATTCAGTTAAATGTAAATCCTTGGTCACTGACGTCAACCTTATATTCAGTCACCTGTAAATCCTTATTTACAGATGTCAACCTCGTATTTAGTCAGCTGTAAACGCTAATTCACAAACCTCGACCTCGTATTCAGTCAACTGTAAACCTTTGGTCACAGACGTCAGCCTCGTATTAGGTTTCCTGTTAACCTTGTTCACAGACGTCAAACTTGTATTCAGTCACCTGTAAAACTTTGTTCATAGACGTCAACCTTGTATTCAGTCACCTGTAAACCTGTCAACAGATGTCAACCTGGTATTCAGTCGTCTGTGAACCTTTCTTCACCGACAACAAACTTTGTCTTCAGTCAACTGTAAACCCTTAGTCACAGATGTCAACCTTCTATTCAGTCACCTGTGAATCCTTGGTCACAAATGTCAACCTTGTATTCAGTCACCTGTAAACCCTTATTCACTGACCTTATATTCAGTCACCTGTAAACCCTAGTCACAGATGTCAACCTTCTATTCAGTCACCTGTGAATCCTTGGTCACAAATGTCAACCTTGTATTCAGTCACCTGTAAACCCTTAATCACAGATGTCAACCTTGTATTCAGTCACCTGTAAATCCTTGGTCACAGACGCAGGTTTGCCTTCCGTCTCTAACCTGGCAGGAACTGTGTCCACGACAGAACGGGCGGCAAATTGGTTCCAGACAACCAGACTCAGGGTACCCCGTCCACCCCCCTGAAAACAGTTTTCAGCAGTCATTAAGTTCAGGGAGGTAATGGAAAACTGGAAGGAGGAGAATACATGGGGAATGAATGTGTGTATGTGTGTGTGTGGGTGGGGGGGGGGGGGGGGGGCACAGTTTCCCCCATAGAGCCGTTCGTTGGAAGCCTTCGAAAAGTGTTGTATGACTGTGTTGTCTTGGTGTCCTGTTATACAGTATTGTATGATCTTGTGCCATATTCAGTCAGAATGTATTGTTTTTTTAAAATCTTGAATTATACTGTGTTGCATTATGTGTTTTGTATCTATTTCATGGTGAGATGCTGGTGTATGGTATTCTGTTGAATAGCATTGTGTCGCATTGAAACATATGGTGCTGTATTGCAGTTTGTCATGATTAATATTAGGCCTACTGTGTCTTTATTGTGCTGTAAACTATTTCTTATTTAATCTACTGTATGTTGCATAGTATGTACATGACGGGCTTGTGCTGTGTTCAATTACATATTTCTCAGTTCTCTTTCCTGATGCCACTCATTCATTTGTTCATTCTTTTTTTTTCATGTCTGTATGTGCCGTTGTTTTCACTGAGATTTTACCTTAAACTTAATTTGGTGACAAATCTCTGTTTTCTGTGATTTTTTTTTAATATGTAAGTATGATTATATATGTATGTATTTATACATATATGATCATACTTACATATTAAAACACACACACACACACACACACACACACACACACACACACACACACACACACACACATATATATATATATATATATATATATATATATATGCGTGTGTGTGTGTGTGTGTGTGTGTGTGTGTGTGTGTGTGTGTGTGTGTGTGTGTGTGTGTGCGTGATTTGTACCGAGATCATCGATTATCCGAAAAAAAAAAAATCCAGAATCGGTGTCAAAATGAAGTGGAAAGAGAGAGAGAGAGAGAGAGAGAGAGAGAGAGAGAGAGAGAGAGAGAGAGAGAGAGAGAGAGAGAGAGAGAGACAGCGCTCGACTAAGAATCGAACCACTGATCTGGTATTCTCTCGCTTTACTAGGTGGTTTCTTAATGACAGAGGTCCAGCCCCGCCTAACGTCTTGATAAACACTTAGACGAGTCACAGACTGCGACCAAGAATGTGTCTTCATAACACCCCCATCCCAACCCCACCATCTATGGAAGGTACACAAAGAGGAACATTTCATATCAGTTTGTCAAAGCATAACACACACATATATATTCATCCACTGAATCGTAAGCATGTCACGAAGGACTGTCAAAATCACTAAAAAAAAAAGAAAGAAGAGTACTAACAACACTGAAGGAAAACTAACACCACGTTTAAGGAAAAGCTTAATTTTTTTAAAGTCCTGATTAATAATTTTTCAGGTGTGTCTCATAATAAATTTTCAGCTTTGTTTTGTTTTTTTTTTTTTTTTTTTTTTTTTTTTTCATTAAGACCTACACAGTGCTTGACATTTCTAAGCTTCTGGACACCGTTAAAACCTTTCTCTTCAAATATTTGTATATCAATTTCACCAAAAAAAAATACCGGACTCCTGAATACGAAGTGAAACGCGTCTCCAAGTTCTGACCTCACGGATGTGTAGATCGAGTCATCCATAGGTACAAATATGACCATCCAAAAAAAAAAAAAAAAAAAAAAAAAAAAAACCGAAACTGTGTCTGAAAATAATGTTCCTCTTGTACATTTGGATGCGTTATGCTGTCCTTTTTTTTTTCATCCTGCGGTCAGACACTTAGAAGTTACAAATTAGTTCATTCATCCTTCTGCCCTATACTTGAAGGTCGAGGACTGCATCTTTTCCTGCCAGTCAAAACACAGCGCAGCTTACAGGTGAACGAAATCGCCATTGTCTCTTCTCCCATCATGCTGTCAAGTGTCAGTGAGTCGCCACACTAAAGAACTTGCCTCCCATTCCTCCACCACCACTCCACCCCTACCCTCAGTTCTGTCGGCACTGTGCCAAAGCTTTGGTCTATTGCCAATGTTTTCCATGTCCATTTAGCAATGTTGTCCGTCCTTCATTTCCGTCCGTCCTTCATTTCTGGGGGTGATCTTTTTTTTTTTTTTTTTTCATTCTTCATTTCCATTTCTCTCTCTCTTCCCAACTGTTCCCCGGAGGACTATTACAGCAGGTCTGTTGTCTCTCTTTTACACTAACATATAAACTTTTCTTTTTCCTTACCGACGTCTGTGAGCCCCCATACGCCAGGCCTAACAGCCGACAGTAAGCTAAACAGTAATGCACACACCCTTGCGGATGTAGTCTACCCATTCTTCTCCGCAGCCCCGCGCACGCTTGGCACGTGTTGTTAGTCACAGAGCCAGTTGGTGTTAGCGTGCGCCTTCAGCAAAAACACCTCCCGCACAGGAAGCTGCTGTTTACCTTACTTGCCGACACGTGGGCTGTTCCTCAGGCTTTCTCTCTCGTACTGACCAGGGATAGTGCGGACAAAGCCACAGGTCCGGTTCTCGTTGAACGGGCGGAAAGCAGCACAATACGGGAACATGTCTATGTCCTCCCCCCCCCCCCCCCCCCCCCCCCCCCCCCCCCCCCCCCCCCCCCCCCCCCCCCCCCCCGGTCTGTCCCGCAGTCTATATATTTCCCCAGGTCTATATTTCCCCCAGGTCTATATTTCCCCAGGTCTATGTTCCCCCAGGTCTATATTTCCCCAGGTCTATGTTCCCTCAGGTCTATATTTCCCCAGGTCTATATTCCCCCAGATCTGTATTCCCCCCGGTCTATGTTCCTCCAGGTCTATATTTCCCCAGGTCTATGTTCCCCCAGGTCTATATTCCCCCAGGGCTATTGACGTGGCTTGGTCTGAACTGCAAATGTTACACACAGCACAGAGGTAATGATAACAAGGACTGAACCCCAGCTAACATAAAGGCAGGCACCTGATCCCGCATTTAAGTCTCCCATATACATAGGCATGCGCTGCAAGGTTGCTTCCCCATTGCCAAGCGAACGAAAGAAATGAGTACAGGATTAGAATCCAAGATAAAGCGTTTTCCAATCGGGCTATCGTCAAAGAACTTTTTTTTTTTTTTTTTTTTTTTTTTTTTGCTGTCCCAACCTTTGCACCACCTCAGAGGCAGTGCACCCCACGCCGCTCATTCCGACACCCTGTCCACAGCTACAGCCCGGTCGGCCCCGCCGCAGCCCCGGCACCGGCAATCCACAGGGAGCAGTCAATGTCAAGTCGTCAAGAGGCAACCCACCGGAGGAGACACTGCACTGCTGCCGAGTCACTTCGGTGATGTTCAGTGGCGCCTGTTCTGATCTAACATACGCAGGACACCACCTACTAAACCCCTACTGACGACAATAATTGCTTAGTCGCGGAGCCGACGTGAGTGAGCTCTCCCTCCGGAGGGCGCCACCGCGTCTGTCCAACGACAGCCCCCATGGACTCGCCGATACCGGTGACCCCGACGGAACCAAACCAAGGCCACAGACGCGGAGAGGACATCGAAACTGAGGTCACCATGAGAGCAGGGCATGAAGGGCCACAGAACTTGAGACATTTTTTTTTTTAATGCTGATCGATGAGAATGAGGATGATTAAGATGATGCTACGGATTTTCATTTCGGTCTGAGACTACATGACAGGGCTGTACTCTACGCTTCCTTTCATAATATATCCCGGCGTCAACCAGGCCCGAGAGATACAGGCACCTGCAGTGTTGGTCAGGAAATTTTGAGCAACACTCTCAGAACCGCATCCATTAAGTGGATGAAACTCGACTGTGTGGTCCCAGTCTTCCCAACTGAGCCCGTAGCAAACTCAACTCTGGGTAGGAGCCGATCGGGGCAGAAAAACCCACATGACTGATGGGATTCGAACCCACGACCTCCCAGCCGGGAGTCCGCGACGCTAACCACTTCGCCACGGCGGCTGGTATCGTCAAAGAACTTGTTACAAACAACAACAACAACAATAACAACAATAACAACAAAACAGTGAACAAAGGCCTGGGGGAAGATAGCCTTGGGGGAATGTAGACCTGGGGGAACATAGACCTGGGGGAATATGGACCTGGGGAAACATAGACCTGGGGGAACATAAACTTTGGGGGAATATAGACCTTTGGGAACATAGGGTGCGTCCCAACGACACTATGGTACGCATTCAGTCATCAGGTAGGGGAGTGTGCATTACTGTGTTTTATTACAAAAAAAATGTATTTTCTTTTATGTATCCTTTCTTCGGATTCCGTACCCAGTGCATTGTTGACAATGCCCACATTTGTTATTATGCGATCAAAGTGCCGAAAACTAACGCAAAGCGCTCTGTTTGGGTCTGCTGTAAAAGACACGGTTCTGCTGCGAGCGTAGGGAGAGCCACAGACATCATTAGAATTAGATGGTCTGACGTGTCGCTTGGGTGGTTTCACGCATGTGTTCATCGGTGATTATATGATAAGCCCTCTTAAGTCTCATGCGGTAACACCTCAGTTCGATGGCTTAGAGTCTTCTTTTTCCGTACTGGCTGTAACGCTTCATGTTTCACATGCATGCAAGAAGATGAAATATGTAGGTGCATGCAGAAACATGGTTTCTAATGTGACAAAAACAAGTCATTTTTCTCATGCATGAAAGATGAAATATGCAAGGTGCATACAGAAATATGGTTTCTAATGTGACAAAAACAAGTCATGTTTCACATGCATGCAAGAAGATGAAATATGCAAGGTGCATACAGAAACATGGTTTCTAATGTGACAAAATCAAGTCATGTTTCACATGCTTGCAAGAAGATGAAATGTGCAAGTGCATGCAGAAAACATGGTTTCCAATGTGACAAAAACAACATGCGCAAAAGATGACATCAAGTGCATTCAGAAACATGGTTTCAATGTTCCTGCGCAAAAGACATGCTTCGCTAATGTCCTACAGAACAGACGAACTTATCTGCACTCCCATTCTAAAGTTCGCACACACAGATACACAGACACACGCGCGCGCGCCCCACGCACACGCTTACGCACACACACACACACACACACACACACACACACACACACACACACACACACACACACACACACACACACACACACACACACATGCATTGATTTTGTTGAGATACATTTTCTGGGCAAAAAATTTCTTTCAATTTTGAGAATATCTTGGACGTTCAAGAATAAAAGTCAAATCTTTACCTGGTGCATTCATATCAAAATCTGCCT
>JADBJO010000244.1:452500-455000 GCA_016801955.1 Conus betulinus | reverse complement strand
TATACAGGAGCCCTGCTAAACTGCAGAGACACGCACGGAGGTTCATTAAAGCATACTTCTGGGAGTGTGTGAAAAACAGTTTTTGTCACTCTTTTGTATTGAAGAAGATGATAACCGAAGCGAGAAAATCCGGTGTTTAATATGTGACTGAATACTCGACAACGTATGCCGTGTAAGATAGCTTGTAATCCAAGACGTTATTATTGAGCGTAAATGTCTGTTATCATAGCCGTTGCTTTTCGGTTTTCGATAGGAGTGTCATGCTTTTGTCTCTGTCTTTCGACCAGAGACTAACAGCGACAATGGGCAGCCCCACCGATAGTGTCAAGTATACGGAATGAGGAAATAATCTCTTCTCTTCTCCTCTTTTGAAATACACTCCTGGATGTGGGTTGGGTATGCATGCTTGGGTCACTGACTATCGGTGTTCTTCACACATGCGCCTCTTTCCGCTCCGTGCACACACACACACACACACACACACACACACACACACACACACACACACGCACGCACGCACGCACGCGCACGCACGCACGCACGCACGCACACACACACACACACACACACACAGACAGATAGATAGATAGACAGACAGACAGACAGACAGACAGACAGATAGATATAGATAGATAGATAGATAGATAGATAGATAGATAGATAGTGTGATGACCACTGCAGTGACTCTCATGAAAAAGGCTTAATGCCCTCCTCCCTACTAACCTCACTATACCCTTCACCCCTCCAATCCACACAACTTTACATATGTGCCGGTTTGTAGAACCGTTTGCTTGGACGAAGCTGTTTCGTTTCAAGAACCACACCCCCCACGCCCATCCCACCCACACTCTCTCTCCCCTCTCTTTGCTCCTAGCCTCCCCTCTCCCCATTCAACCGTGCCCCACCTTCACCGCTCTCCCCTCCCTCCCTCCTCCACATATACTGATTATTTGAAATCCAGCTTTTCATCCATGGTGAAACCTTTTTCCTCTTTTGGAACTACTTTCCTTCATTTATCAAAGCATGTCAGTCCTTCAAATCAAACACATGAAATATTCTGCTTCAGGGTAAGAAGTGGTGGACCGACAATGTGACTGAGCGTCTAAAATGGGTCATTGTTATTGCCGTCCAAATGCTCATGTAAAACTGTTCTCTCTCTCTCTCTCTCTCTCTCTCTCTCTCTCTCTCTCTCTCTCTCTCTCTCTCTCTCTCTCTCTCTCATATCATTATTTCTTTCAAAATGCTTGTGTAATACTGTGTTCTCTCTCTCTCTCTCTCTCTCTCTCTCTCTCTCTCTCTCTCTCTCTCTCTCTCTCTCTCTCGCTCTCTCAATGTCTCTGTCTCTCTCTCTCTCTCTCTCTCTCTCTCTCTCTCTCTCTCTCTCTCTCATTTTTGTGATGCACCCTTACTACCGTTTATATTATGCCTCATTGTTTACAACATGTATGTCAACGTCAGGCAAGTATGTTTAAACTGCCCAGTTATGTATCTTTCCCTCTCATCACTTTGTTTTGTGTCTTTCCCCGTATCCCCAATTTTGTTTGTGTTTGCTTGTTGTTTGTTTGTTTGCTTATGTGTTTTTAGTGCTGTCGTGTTTATGTTGCTAATGTTTTTGCCATCTTTATATTCATTTTGATAGAACGGGATAGAATAGCTAGGACAGACAGGAAGACAAGGCTCAGCCCCTATAAGTTTTTAGTAATAAAATTCTCTCTCTCTCTCTCTCTCTCTCTCTCTCTCTCTCTCTCTCTCTATAACACATTTAAACCCTTGTTAACAAACTGGCTCACAGTTTCTTCCTGAGCAAAACAGCCGGAGCCTTACATAGACACAGACACCGGAAAAAAAAATTTGTCCAAACTCACTGCTTCTCCCAAATCCATTATACACCTGCAGTCTGGGAGCGAGCTGCAAAACAAAAAAAAAAAAAAAAAAAAAAAAAAAAAAGAAAAAAAAAAAAAAAAAAAAAAAAAAGAAAGAAAAAAAAGAAAGAAAAATCATCACAGAAAACTTAATTCAATGTACAAAAGCGCTGCCAAGATAATTCGACCAGGTTCTTCTGTGTCAGCGTAAGAGGAACACGCCAAGTTTAACATACTGCCGCTGCAAACAGAGCTAGACTTATGTACAAAGTGCATAGTTCTCTGGCCCCTACACTACTACCCGGGCATTATGTCACTATGGCTCTAACAGTACATCTGTTCCAGAAACAAAACAAAATCAGGGGAAGATAATGCACGTTTTTTTTTTTTTCCATCGAAAATAGAGTTACCTTTCTCTGTTCATGGGTCAAGCAGGCAGATCTGGAGAGTCAACTATTTGATCTGAAGCGCATGCCAGGATAACGTTTGAGAAATTGAATGTCTGCATTACAGATGCACCGTTTCACACTCATGATCTGGTATTTTCTCTCTCTGATTGAACTGTTAAGCTGACTGACTGGGGTAAAATTGTGCTGCGTGTACCTACCGGCAGCATTTGTCCCATGAAAGCGGCGGGA
>JADBJO010000244.1:445000-447500 GCA_016801955.1 Conus betulinus | reverse complement strand
TAATCGAAGATTGGGTTGCACGAAATTTACTGTCCTTTTAGTCTCTCTTTTATGTATACGTATTGACATATGCATGGGGAGAACTATAGACAAGGTAAATCGTAAATAAATGTTAGCGAACCGTCCAGAGAAATGTGGACAAACGAGTCACAAGACAAGATTAAAAAGAATTAAACGAGAATCCCGTTGATTGATGCTAATCAAGAAGGAGTAAGTCTTGTGACCCGTTTGTCTTGTCTTGTGACCCGTTTGCCCACGTTTCTTTGGACGATTTGTGTAAATTTCCGCCTGCAGTCGTCTCATTTTGCAAATAGATCTACAGACAAGGTAGTTTTAAAATCTCTCTCTCTCTCTCTCTCTCTCTCTCTCTCTCTCTCTCTCTCTCTAATTACACATATCAATACCGGCGTTATGATAGACGATATGAGGGATTCTGCCAAGACTTACTCCTTCTTGATTAGCATTCATCAACGGGATTTTTGTTTAATTTCTTTTTTTTTTTTTTTTTTTTTTTTTTTTTTGGGGGGGGGGCAAGGAGGAGAAGCACAGAGATAAAATACATTTACAATGACATTGTATGTGCGTGCGTGTGTGCGTGTGTGTGTGTGTGTGTAAGTGTGTGTGTGTGTGTGTGTGTGTGTGTGTAAGTGTAAGTGTGTGTGTGTGTGTGTGTGTGCGTGTGTGTGTGTGAGCGCGCGCGTGCGTGCGACAGAGTAGCACGCCGAGAAGGGCGATCGGAACGCACCTGAAAGTCATCTGTCAGTTTACTGAACAAGTCTTTGCTTCCAATTAGTAGCAGTGAGATGGTCTCCCCTGCTGTTTCTAAACGGGAAGTTTACCCCTCAATGCCCCTCCCCCCCCCCTCTCTCTCTCTCTCTCTCTCTCTCTCTCTCTCTCTCTCTCTCTCTCTCTCAGTCTCAGTGAGTGCGAGTGCACGCATTTGTACATTTGTATGAGCAAGTGTGTGTATGTGTGTGTGTGTGTGTGTGTGTGTGTGTGTGTGTGTGTGTGCGTGCATGCGTGCGTGCGTGCGTGTGTGTGTGTGTGTGTGTGTGTGTGTGTGTGTGTGTGTGCGTGCATGCGTGCGTGCGTGTGTGTGTGTGTGTGCGCGCGTGCATCTGTGTGTGTAAGTGCAAGTGTGTGGGTGGGTGTTGCGTGTGTCTGCTTTTGTGTTTAAGTGTGGGGGGAGGAGTTGGGGGTTGGGGTGGGGGTTGCTAAATTCATAAACGAACCAAAAAAAGACGTCATTTCCTTTCGGCAACGAGGGATTAAAATTGACGTTGACGAACTACCTCTTGTGATCCTTCTGTCCTTGAAAAATAACAGTATTATTTTCCCTCTTACCTTGGGGTTTTCTTGTCTCTCGCTAGCTTTGCAATGTGCAAATAATCCCAAGAAAGTTCTGAAAAGGTGAAATTATTACCAAATAAAAATCCCAATGAAAGAGAATGCCCTTTTCTTTTCTTTTCTTTTTCTTTTTTTTTTTTTTTATACTTTGATGTGAGGATATTTATACTTGCCCAATACTACTCCTTCCTCTTTTCACATTTCTGGTTAAGATCTTGACCAACTATACACAACTGAAATCAAAATCATAAATGAATCGGGCAAAATTTAGATTTCTAATTTGAGAGCATGATTCATGTGGCTGCATTTCCGAAAAGAATTAAGAGGTGTAATCTATGACCAAACTAAGGCAACCACTTGAAACACAAATATGCCTCTCATCATGGATTCCAGTGCATACACTTAACTGGCGAAGATACATTTGTTCTCGTTCTTGACTCTATAGCCAGGTTATTTGGCCCCTGGTAAGACATGGCTGCTTAGCAATCCAGCACTGCCACACTCTCACACTGAACATTAGTTGTGTTTTGAGCAAGTTCCACAAGTAGTAGTAGTAGTAGTAGTAGTAGTAGTAGTAGTAGTAGTAGTAGAAGACAGACAGACAGACAGACAGACAGACAGACAGACAGACAGACAGACTGACTGACAGACAGACAGAGAGAGTTAAATGTAAATATGAAACACGAGAAACTAATCATTGAATAAAGTCGCCCTAGTTATCAACGATCTTAACATTTGTATTCATGTAAGTCCAGTTCTGTTTGTCAAGCTACTACTACCACTGCAACCAACAACAAAACCAGCAGCAGCGACAACAACAATCATAAAATTGATAATAATAATAATAATGATAATTATATTATTATTATAGTAATAATTACAATAACAATAATAATGGCAATTACAACGATAATCATTGATCAGACACAAATGTGCAGTATCTAAAAAATGAGCATGGTCCATTACTTGAAACATAAAATGTTATTGTCAAGTATATGCACGATAATTCTAGGACAAGTCCCTATGATGAAAAATTTCAAAACCTATTCCCACATTATTATTTCTGAACCAAGTCCACAACAATCAGATTAATAACGAGAGATGTCTTTTTTTTTTTTTTTTATTAGGCTGTAATAATTAGATCATTTAACAA
>JADBJO010000244.1:425000-430000 GCA_016801955.1 Conus betulinus | reverse complement strand
CGCTGCTACGATGCTAGAGTCACTGTCGAGACTGCGAACTGCAAATAAGACCAGGAATCTATTGTCACCGCTTAGACTGGGGAATGAACATGTCACAATCCTGTCATCTCCACTGAGAGTATGAATCGAAAATGATACCATTATTCTGGCATCATCCGTGAAATTGTAAACTGGATTGGAAGACATTATGTTGACGTTGTCGTTGAGACCGTGATCATAATTCTGGCAAGTCGCTGATTACACTGTAAAAAGGAAATGGGGGCCATGGTTTTGACGTCATTGTTGTGACTATGAACTGGTATGGGGCCACGATTTTCATAGTCTTACGAAATCATAAGCTGTAAATGAAATTACGAATCTGACGTCACAACTTCACAACTTAAACTGTGAACTAGCAATAACGCTACGATTCTGACGTCACGGCTGAAATTGTGAATTAAAAATGACGCTACGATTCTGACGTCACAGCTGACATTGTGAACTAACTATGACGCTACGATTCTGATGTCACAGCTGACATTGTGAACTAAAAATGACGCTACGATTCTGACGTCACAGCTGACATTGTGAACTGAAAATGACGCTACGATTCTGACGTCACCACTGGGAATGCGAACTGGATAACTAATTCGTAGAACCGTGAACTGGAAACGTGGGTACGTTTGCCATGTGACATGTGTGACGGGTACAACTTCAAAGACATACTGTCATTACCATGCATAATTGGATGAATAGAGACTTGTCAATCTGATCAGAAATGCGTCTCTATCTTTCAGATCATTGTGTGTGTGTGTGTGTGTGTGTGTGTGTGTGTGTGTGTGTGTGTGTGTGTGTGTGTGTGTGTGTGTGTGAGTGTGTTGACCAAATAAAATAACTCAACAGTCTCTATGTCAGGAGATTGTGCAAAAACCTGAAACACCAACAGATTATTGATTTTCACAACTACAGCGTGCCCTGTGCATAATTATATTAATGTAGCGTACTGTCGTTTGAAATCGTTTGATACTTAATGTGTCTCAAAAGAGGAACGTAACTGGTAACATCAAAGGTATCTGAGATGTGTAAGCGTTAAAAAAAAAAAAAAAAAAAAAAAAAAAAAAAAGAGGAAATGCGGATGTCTGTTATCAGCAAAAGACGAAAAAAAGTCCACAGTCGGGTTGACTTTCAGTTCTGTTCAATTTGGCACTGTTTATAGCTTAGCCGACCACGAGGGGCCACACCACAGCTGGTCTGACGACAAGCCATCTGACGTTTCAATACGCAGCTGTCGGGAATGTAGAAACACTGTGAGATGACTGACAGCTGGCATCAATAGATTCACTAGAAACTGATACCAGTGCCGTGCGTCTCAGAGTTCTAATAACAACATCAAGGTGGTGCACTGGACTGCCAACACTGGACAGAAAAAAATCCTCTAAGGTGACACTACTGACAGCGAGAGACGGATCTTCTCTTGTATCAGATGTTCTATTACATCACCCACCCACAATTTTAAGAATCGTCGGCGCCTGTCAACAAGATGGGGGTGGTCTTGACAATAATACCATGTGCTGATGTTTTAAGGAGTGTTCACATTAGTCGTTAGACACGGCCGGCAAGCCATGTGATCCATATCTATCGCTGATTGACTGTTGAGAGTGTTTAGACGCCATGCGTCGAACATACAGCCGCCGTGGGGAACGACCACGTTGTCGCAAAGTTCCATAGTATTTTCGTTTTACGTGTTGTCGGGCAATTTTGTTTTCATTTTTCGCTTTTTTTTCATTGTTCCTGAGTGGGTGTATGTTGTTATCATCAATTATGTTTGAAGACAGTTATCAACACTTTACGACTTTATTGTATCACGTTTATTTGCGAGAGATACAAAGTAATATGTCTGCAGCTTAAACTGCCTCTTTAAGTCAATGAATGAAAACAAAATTCTGTGAAACGTGCATAAAAGCCATTTTTCTTTCCAGTTCATGAATTTGCAACAAACATAAGAATCCCCGAAATCATCTTCAATAGTATTATTATTAAATGGTATTGTTAAAGTCATGTTGCCATTGTGACCATTATCATGGTTTCCAGTGTCGCCGTTTGAAACATCGTCGACGCGTCATTATTATCATTATTTCTGGCATCGCCGTTTTATAGCCCCCCCCCCCCCCCCCCCCCCCCCCCCCCCCTCCTCCTCGTCCTCCTCCTCCTCCACGCGGATCGTGAGCGTGCAGTCCTGTAAGGGTCTGGACACACAGGACGTTGTTACTTTTATGTCAAACATACCTGTAGAGTCCTGCCGCTACCCTGCACTGTCAAGCAGCAGCCTTTCAACTTGACCAGCGCCAAGTGTGCACAGACCTTTAAGAATTGAAAACAGCTCTTTAGTGTCTCTGACGAAGTCTGTAACGTGTCCAATAGATTATATTGGGGAGTGGTTGGTTTCGGCGACGTGTGCACACACGTGTCAACATATCTTTTGTTGTTTGCTGCTGTATGCTTTTCAATATATCTTTTGCTATTTCTGTTCATCTGTGCATCTCCTGGGCGAGGGGGTTCCCTTGAAAAGGTGACTGGTCTGGACTGTGTTAAAATGAATGAGTACACTTTGAATTGAACATTTTACGGGTACGTGCTGGAAAATAGGGAGTGCGTTTAAAGGAATATCACAGACACAGTAAGGCAATGTTCTTTCTTATAACGTCACTGTCCGCTGTTTTCCTTTTAAATCGTGTGTGTGTGTGTGTGTGTGTGTGTGTGTGTGTGTGTGTGTGTGTTTTTAAATGTGTGTGTGTGTGTGTGTGTGTGTGTGTGTGTGTGTGTGTGTGTGTGTGTGTGTTTCAGCACGTCATGTTTACTACCCCCGCCAAGCAGTTCATGTCTTCATCCACGTCTGTTTCTTTGTTGGCTTCTTGGTTTCTTTCTTTGTCTGTCTGTCTGTCTGCCTGTCTGTCAGGAGGACGACGTAAAACCTGTCGAGTCAAAGGAGGGAAGAAGGAATGTAACCCAAGAAGAAGTTCACTAAACTGTGGAGCCGATCCGGATCTACTGACAGGTCCGGATTTTTTTTTTTTTTTTTTACTCATTTTCTGTAATATTGCCAGGCAGGGAGGTTTTTTTTTTTTTTTTTTTTTTTTTTTTTTTTTTTTTTTTTTTTAACATATTCGTACATTTCTCAAGAAATAATGCATGCATCCCATTGGGAAAAAAAATAGTCTTATTTTATGTAATGCTAATTACAATCTTTTACTTTCTTCTTTTTTAAATTTTTTTTCCCTACAGTATTAAAAAAATGTGGTACGCATCCAGATTACCGTGCACTCAGTGTGGAAAACAGCATTCTTAAGGAAAGGGACGAGGAGTGGTGGTGGTGGGAAAAGATCAGGAGTCATAATAGCACACACGCACACACGCACGCACGCACGCAAAGAGAGAGAGAGAGAGAGAGAGAGAGAGAGAGAGGGAGAGAGAGAGAGAGAGAGAGAGAGAGAGAGAGAGAGACGCACGCGTGTAGAGAAAGTGAGAGGGGGCTGGGGGGAGGACAGCCAGCCAGCAAGCCAGCCAACCAGCCAGAGAGTCACGGAAGTGCAGGGTACCGTCGACTGTAGCAGAGGTCTGTACTCTCCCCGTGCAGTTCTGTTTGGAGACTTCCTTTTTTTTTTTTTTTTTTTTAAACTGAACACGCCGAAGGGTGTTAAGGGCCGGGTGATACCCGACACTGTTGTCTGTTGTAGTGTGTCACACAGTGACTATGATCATATCATCTCTCGCAAAACGTGGCGATGACATGAGATGAAGAGCATATGAACGTCAGACAGATCTTCAAGACCTGAGATCATAAGCTTAAGTCAAGTCAAGTCAAGTCAAGTAAACTTTATTATCTCAATTTGAGAAATTAATTTGTGGTCACACACATTCACAGCAAATAAACAATAATTTAGCCACATTACCCATTTTCTCACATATGACATACATTCATATAGAGGAATTTGGATTTCAATTAAACATCTCCTCGGTTCATGAAATCAATGGACAGGGGAATAAAACTTTGTGTTGTTTACAGTTCAGCCAACCATGGAGGTCGTATACAGGTTGTCAACTTGTTTTTTAAAAAAAAAAGGCAAGTCTAGGTTCAGCTTCAAAATCCCTGAGTGAAATGTAAACTCGGTCAAATTCCTGATACTGAAATGACCAGTCCAAACCAGGTCTAATGCCGTGTGTTATTCGGATCAAACCAAAAGGTAACGATTCGTTTTAAAACGCATATAAAAATCGCATAAGCTACAACACCTCAAATCAAGGTTATCATGGAGTCAGTGGTCAAATGCTTCTGTCTGGCATCATGAAAATCTCAAGATTCAGAAGACATTAGAATGACGTTGTGTTTTTCTCATACCACCGCCTAGTGGTCTCATACCAATGTTGAGTAGTCTATCAAAATTATTATCAGTCTCATCGCAATCCTGAGTGGTCTGATTACAGTTCTAAGTGGTTTGACCGCAAAAGAGAATGTGGCCTCATCGCAATGTTGAGCGCTTTTACATTGCAGTGCCGAGTGGTTTCATCGCAATGCTGAGTGGTCCCACTGGGAGCGCCGAGAGATCTCATCGCAATGCTGAGCGGTCTCACGGCAGCACTGAGTGGTCTTGTTGCGGCTGAATGGTTTTATCGCATTGCTGAGTGGTGTCATTGCAATAGTGTGTAGTTTCGGTGCAATGCTTAGTGTTGTCACGGCAACGCTGAGTGGCATCATCGCAATGCTGAGGGCTCTGATCACAACGATGAGAGTGGTCTGATCACAATGATGAGTGGACCCATGGCAATGATGAGTGGCCCCGTCGCAATGCTGAGTGGTCCTGTTGCAGTGTCGCGTGGACTTATAGCAAATGTTGAGTGGCCATCCCGCAATGCTAAGTGGTCCCATCGCTACGCTGAGTGATCTTGCTGCCATGCTGACTGGTTCTATTGCATTGCTGAGGGACCCCATCGCAATGCTGAATGGTCTCACTGTGTGCTGAATA
>JADBJO010000244.1:400000-412500 GCA_016801955.1 Conus betulinus | reverse complement strand
ACTCTTATGACTGACACAGATCCGGTGTTCTTTTGTATCTTCTTTAAATGGAAAGGAAAGAATTCGTGTTGAATGGTTCAGAGAGAGTATAATTGAAACAAAGACAGCAACAGTGCTGGCCTAGCGAGCGTTTTCAAGACCGTCACACTCTTTGGTATCGGTGACTCTTGATAAGACCACGACAGGAGCAATACCAGTGCGAACATTTACGGCTGTTGCTGTTTACCAAACCACCCACCCCACCCCCCACCCCCACACAAACCACGTTTCAATTCTCCCTCTCCCACCTGCCCCCTCCTCTCCGCCTCTGTATCATCCTGTCCCAAGCGACGGCCACCCCATCCACTCGCCACGTGGGAAAAAAACAACATGTGACAATGGACGCTCCCTTGTGTCAAGCCACTGTCGACAGTCTTTGTCTTTGTCGGGCGATACATCGGTGTGTTCCGTGACTGTAGAAAAGGGATGAAAGAGAATACAGACACGCCGTAGTAAAGAGAACGCGCATTTTTCCCCCTCCACCACACCCGTCTTTACTAGTTTTTGTTTATCTATGTCTTGTCTCTTCTTTTTCCTAGGTTTTTTATGTCTTTTGTGTTTTTTTGTGTTTTTTGTTGTAAAGGCGGTCTTTTTTTTCTATCCAACTCTCACGCATCATACAGTCGGTATGTTGCATCACTGCTAAAGGACGTTTTCTCGCTGATTTTAATGTTTTGGCTGTTGATAAAAGCGCGTCGTGAGTTTATTTTTGAACTAGTGTCTGGTGTAGTGACACTGCCACACCGTGTGTGTAACAAAACGATACAAGGGAAAAGAAAAAAAGGGGAAGGAAGAGAGAAAGGTCCGGACGTCTCCCGGGAACCATTCTTGAAACGAAAGACGAAAATAAGTATGCGAGGATGATACCAGAAGTGCGCGTAGAAGAAGGACGGAAGGAAAGAGTGGAACAAGAGAGAGAGAGAGAGAGAGAGAGAGAGAGAGAGAGAGAGAGAGAGAGATGTATGTAGTAAAGATGGAGAACAGCTAGTCTCATGAACCGGCCAATTCCCCTAGAAGGCTATCCTTATAGGGGGAAAAAAAGAGACTACAAGGTAGAGGAAAGGCCTGCAGCGAGACAATCAGTATCAATGAGAGAGAGAGAGAGAGAGAGAGAGAGAGAGAGAGAGAGAGACAGACAGACAGACAGACAGACAGACAGACAGAGAGAGAGAGAGAGAGAGAGAGAGAGAGAGGAGCGAGGGGGGGGGGGGGGGGGGTAAAGAAACAAGCATGACAAACATAACATTAATGCTGTTGGCACGCGCTGTTTCGATTTGGGATACTCTTCAGAGATTTTACCAGGTTTCAATGTGTGTGACCTGAAGGGGACACTTTGTTTTCACGTCACCGAATTCTCACCAGGACTCTGATTCAGTGTACAATGTGGTGGTCAAAGTTTTGAATTCTATCCATGGGCAAAACAATACACTTTTTAAAAAAAAAAAAAAAAACGTTTTGAAATTGAATAAAGTCAAGAGAAGACCGTCGAGTGGAGCTTCTTGTGGCAGTCACATAACAAATACCTATCTTGATAAAGATATGTCTTATAGCGTGTAAGAAGAGGCGGTGGATCACCTGTGACACAAGCATGTGCGCGGGTGTGTATGTCTGTGAGCAAGCAAGCGGGAAAGTATAGATGCTGGAGTGTGGGTGTGTATTTGTGTGTTATGTGTGCATGTCCTGGAACAGTGAGGAATAGAAATGTCTGGAATATGTCTTATCTTAATGATTTTTAACGATAAATCACCTCTCTCTCTCTCTCTCTCTCTCTCTCTCTCTCTCTCTCTCTCTCTCTCTCTCTCTCTCTCTCTCTCTCTCTCTCATACGTGCACACATTTATGTATATATAATTATGAGTGGCTGAGTGCATACTTTATTTGCACTACCAAAAAGGAGAAAGATTGAAATTCCCATTTTGGTGTTACACGCATGTTTTATTGTTTTTGAAAGTAATTTTAATTTTCAGTGTCACGTTTGTAACTATAAATATGTATGTCTTGAACGTTTAGGGCAGCGGTCACAAATGTAATTTCTCTGTGTACGAGAGATATAATAAAGTTTTCTGAATCTATATTCATATCAGGAAAAGCTACGGTAGTGATAATAATAATAATAAAATACCACCAATATTCAGCTCTTGTAATTAGCCACCAGCTCTCAGCCCTGTTGTGGGGGCCAGTGGGAGTGAGAGATGAGGGTGAGGGAGGGGCTGGGAGTGAGAGTGTCAGGATAGACGGAGCAAACAATGAAACGTGACGGCGTCACATCAGAAACTTCTCACGATGCTAACGGTTTTGTCTGCACAGAACAATCCTCTTCCTGTCAGATTTTTTTTTTATGGGATCAGATTTCGAAGGAATTTTACACACTGTGGCTGCCTACGGAGGCAGGGGGAGGGGGGTGGGGGGTGGAGGGGGAGGAGGGAGGGGAGGAGGCCTCGAGTTGGAATGGGGGGTGGGGGGGGTAGCCTTGGGTGTGTGTGTGTGTGTGGGTGTGTCTGTGTGTGTGTGTGTGTGTGCGTGCGTGGGGTGTGTGTGTGTGTGTGTGTGTGTGTGTGTGTGTGTGTATGTGTGTGTGTGTGTGTGTGTGTGTGTGTGTGTGTGTGCATGAGTGTGTGTGCGTGCGCGCGCGCTCATGTGTGTGGGTGTGGGTGTGTGTGCGTGCGCGCGCGCGCGCGCGCGTGTGTGTGTGCCTAGCGTGCGTGCGCACGCGAGCATGCGTGTGTATAGCGTGTGCGCGTGCGCGCACACGCGCGTGTGTGCGTGTGCGTGCGCGCGTGTGTGTGTGTGTGTGTGTGTGTGTGTGTGTGTGTGTGTGTGCGCGCGCGCTATTTTCTTATTTCTTTTTAGTTGTGAGCTGTACCTTTATGGAATGTTTTTTTTCTTTAAGAAAGGAAGAGTTGGCAGGATGATGTTGGGGGTAAGGTCTTACAGGACAGTTGGTTATGTTGTGTTGTGTGTGGCATAGGATGGCTTAGCATGGTCTATACAGTTTGATGTAGGATTGTACGGTATACCACGGTACCGATTTTTATTTCATAATTAGGCCTATCTCTCTCTCTCTCTCTCTCTCTCTCTCTCTCTCTCTCTCTCTCTCTCTCTCTCTCTCCTACAGTCAATAACACTATTTCTGGCCAGATAGGAGGACTCTAGGGGAATTGGGGCAGAAGCTTTCATAACAAACGGATAGCTTCGAGCGAACAATGTGGTCTGCGTTTGGCAGGTGTTATGAAAGTGAAGATGGTCGGGGGGAAGGGGTGGGGAGGAGGGGGGAGGGGAGGGGAAATAGGAAATAGGCAAGGGAGGATTGAACCGGCTTCAGTGCTCACCCACACGCACGTCCGCACGTACACAGACGTAAACAGAGAGATTCATATATATACAATGTGTGTCTTAAGGCTGAAGAACAGACAGACTGCAGGTGTGCGCTTACCTGTCAGGTGCTATAGCGGGAACGACTTTTTTTTTTTTTTTTTTTTTTTTTTTTTTTAGGTAGGCCTTTGCAGGCATACAGAGCAAGTTCGCTCTCTCTCTCTCTCTCTCTCTCTCTCTCTCTCTCTCTCTCTCTCTCTCTCTCTCTCTCTCTCTCTCACACACACACACACACACACACACACACACACACACACACGCACGTACGCACGCACGCACACACACTCACACTTGCGAGCTCGCACACACATCACACACACACACGTACACACACACACACACACACACACACACACACACACACACACACACACACACACACACACACACACACACGCACGCACGCACGCACGCACGCACGTACGCACGCACGCATACACTCACACTTGCGCGCTCGCAATCTAGCATGCACAGACACACAGACCCTACACACACACACACACACACACACACACACACACACACACACACACACACACACACACACACAGAGAGAGAGAGAGAGAGAGAGAGAGAGAGAGAGAGAGAGAGAGAGAGAGAGTAAAAAAAATATTCGTGACAAATATCAGAAAAATGCATCATTTAAGAATACAGAGACAGTGGATCAACAAAGTGCTAGTCTTTTCCCACCTTGCCACCCTGCTTTCTCAGAGGCATCTTTCCCATGGGGCTCACACGGGAGTCGACCGCCACATGCACACACCCCATCCACCCCCCCACCCCAACCCCCCAACCCCCCAACCCCCACCCTCCCACCTCCACCCCACCCCCGACACCTGCCCACTTTTTTTTTTTTTTTTTTTAGCAAAATTATCTTCTTTTGATTATTGTGTTGCCCGACTGTCCAAGCCTTCTCATCTGCCCCCCTCCCCCACTGCCTTTCTGATGAATTCATTTAGATTTCGCTATTGAGCATACCGATGGTGTTTGTACCATCGGTATGCTCAATACCGAAGTCTAAATGAACTGATCACAGAGGCAGTGGGTGCGGGGGAGGGGGGGGGGGTGTTACTGATTACTGAACCAGCACTGGCAGTGCCTTGTAAGTGTCCTTATTATCGATGTTAAGATGAATGTTGGTTTGATATTTCAACGAACATCCCTTCCTTTTCTTCTCGCGCCACGTATCAAAATCTGTGTGTGTGTGTGTGTGTGTGTGTGTGTGTGTGTGTGTGTGTGTGTGTGTGTGTGTGTGTGTGTGTGTGTGTGTGTGTGTGTGTGTGTGTGTGTGTGTGTGTGTGTGTGTGGGGGGTGGGAGGGGGGTGTAGCAGGGATGAAAAATCCCAGGAAGTGAAAAGCGCGATGGTGGTACGGCAGTGCAGATATCTATAGGATTCTTCTTAAGCTGTCAAGCTTGGTGCAAAATGTGAACCAGGACGGAATCATCCAACTTGTTATTGTTGTTGTTGTCGTCGTCGTCGTCGTCGTCGTTGTTGTTGTTGTTGTTTTTGTTGTCGTTGATGTACGTTGTTGTTGTTGATCTTGTCGTTGATCTTGTTTTAGGTAGGGGTCATGGACAGACTTGAACCTCCAAAGTCCATTTCCCTATGTGTATGAAGTCTATTTCCCTATGTGTATGAGGTCCATTTCCTTATGTGTATGATGTCTATTTCCCTATGTGTATTATGTCTATTTCCCTTTGTGTATGATGTCTATTGCCCTTTGTATATGAGGTCCATTTCCCTTTGTGTATGAGGTCCATTTCCCTTTCTTTATTTACATTTCCCTTTGTGTATGATGTCATTTCACCTTGTGTATGAGGTCCATTTCCCTTTGTGCATGAGGTCCATTTTCCGTTATGTATGAGGTCCATTTACCTATGTGTATAATGTCATTTCCCTTTGTGTATGATGTCTATTTCCCTTTGTGTATGATGTCATTTCCCTTTGTGTATGAGGTCCATTTCCCTTTTATGTATGAGGTCCATTTCCCTTTGTGTATGAGGACCATTTCCCTTTCTTTATATACATTTCCCTTTGTGTATGAGGTCCATTTCCTTTGTGTATGAGGTCCATTTCCCTTTGTTTATGATGTCATTTCCCTTTGTGTATGATGTCTATTTCCCGTTGTGTATGATGTCATTTCCCTTTGTTTATGATGTCCATTTTCCTTTGTTTATGACTTTTTAATGCACGGCTCAATACTCCAATAAGGCATTAATGTGTATCACAGCCACACGAATTTATATATCTAAGATGTGCATGTGTGTTGATTTACATAATATAAAAACAATTTTAGTTAGATTCTGCATACTACTTTCAAACGTAAGATGTTTTGCTTCAAAACGCGAGGAAAGAAATACTGATGTGGCAAGAAATGGTTTAAAGAAATTAAACGTAGTATTAAGTCTTTCATGTCCCTTCAGCAGTTACCAATAATTTGTACGCACCAGGTCATGTCATATTTCTTCAACTGCCATCAAAGTTTTTTTTTTAAGTTCTAGATCATATATGTTGATTTAACTATCATCAGAAATGTGTAAGTACGAGATAATGTCATGTATCTTCTATCAGCACTGCTATCAGGAGTTCGTAACGCTAGTGCTGGGTCATTTGACGCTTCTTCTACTACCATCAATATGTTGAAAATATAGTGCTAAGCTATTTCATGTGTCTTCAGCTGTCATCAAGAGTTTGTGAAGTGAGTGCTGTGTTTATTTCATGTTTTGTCCACAATCATCAAGTTGTGGTAAACTAAACGCTTTAGATCACTTGTTTCTGTCTTCACCTGTCAGCAAAACGTATCGATTAATCTGTATTTGCAATATGTCAGAGCCAGTTCACCGGAGAAAGATGTAAGCAGCGGGTGGGGGTGTGTGAAGAAGGGAGGTGGTTAGAGGGGGGGGGGGGGGCGCTGAGGAGGAGGGGGCAGAAGGGTAGGGGATGATATCGGGTGACACCCTAGACCCAGGGAGGAACAGGCAGCGTCATGTGAAACATAGGATGTGCCACAAGTCAGCATCATAAACCATAGCATTTGTCAGGTGTGAGGTGGTGGATAAAGAGCATGTCTTGGCACTTTGTCCTGTCTTAATTTGGGTCTTCAGGAGTGCTGTTGGTTACAGTCTTCATAACACTGAAACTAATGAAACTTCCAACGCAAATGTTGCTGAAGATCGAATCGAATGTCCTAAAACTTGGGCGACATAAATCAGACCAGCATGCTGACGAACATTGTCATTAGGATTTAAAACGAGTTTTAAATCTCTCTCTCTCTCTCTCTCTCTCTCTCTCTCTCTCTCTCTCTCTCTCTCTCTCTCTCTCTCTCCCCAAAGCTTTTTTTTTAAGCTTTATAGTTAGATGAAAAGTCGTCCACATCTCTTACGTGGGAGGACAGTCTTCCCTTCCCATCTAACCTTTCGGTCTCTCTCGGTCCTGCCCCATCTCCTCCAAGACTTCCTTTCAGAACTTTCCAGTGGAATTCACTGCCGATTTCTCGCTTTGAAATTCGGGCTTGTTTTTACCACTGTGGTCGTGTCACTAGACCATACCAAGTCCCCCCCCCCCCCCCCCCCCCTTTTCTTTTGTTTGGGGGGGAACCAGGAGGGAGGATAACAGGGCGGGGTTCTGCCTAACTGTGTATATCTGCACACAAGGATTTTCCAATAAAATATCACCACACATGTCTCTCTCTCGTTGCTATGAATTTTTGTATGTGTGCATTAGTACATGCCTGTACTCAAAACCTCGTCCATCTGAAAGACTACCACTCAGATCATTCCTACAAAGAGGTAAAAATAAATAGATAAAAAAAATGAATAAACAAAAAACACTGTACAGAAATACGAGCCACGAACCTGGCCGTCTCTATCTTCCTAGGAGGTCATCAGCTAACCACTATTCTTTCTCAATGACAGGCAAGGATGTTTGGTTTCCATTTCGCTTGAAGTACAATTCAGCCGACACACAGAGAGCTGTCTCAAGACAGTCAGAGAAGAACGGAAGTGACGTGTCTGACAGGCAGAGACAGACGCGGTATCCCAAGAGATGAACACCGACGGCTGTCCACACCAATCACAAGAAAGTTTACAAATGTGGGTGAATTGTGTAGCCTGAGGTAATTACATATTAATGTTTTCAGATAAAACAGATACCTTTTGTTCAATTAAAAACCGAAGTTTGACACTGTATAGTTTATGCTGTAGCTAATTGTCATTTAAGACCTACTTCTTCGTACCCAACACGATAACTCTTTTCTTAACAGCATGGGGGTAAGAGAGGAAATGTTTATGTTCAGTCATTATTTCATTTCCTCATGATGGGAAGAGTCGTTGGTATTTTTACTTTCCACGTACTATTTACAATCTTAGCGACTTGCACACAGAAACGCCAGTGCGCAGAGCAGAGTTTGGGATGGGGAGGGGAAAGAGGAGAAGGGGTGGAAGGAGGGAGGAGGGGGGGGGGAGACATTTTGACTGACGAGGGCCAGGGAATAGATTCTTAACTCTCCCAGCGGAAAGCAGGACGGATGTTCGTTGCCGTTGGCCTGTCAGTCAGTGTCTGGAACTGGATTCAAACAACATGTAGGCAGTGCCGATAGAGACAAGTTAAATGTAGGCCCGGCTGGTACAGTACATAAAGCATTCCGCTCTTGCTTCCAGCATTCTGGGTTCAATTCCTGTCCGTGATGGCTGGGTTATAGAAGAGAATTTCTCTCCGAAGTCAGATCTGGGCAGTTCAAGTCCTCCCTTCCACCGTTTTTCCCTTCTCATTCCCCTCCCCTATATTCCTCCCGATCCTCAAGAGTCGTTTTTTGACGCCCAGTTACACTGTTGCTCATCTATGACGCCATATGACGTGTTTCCTAATAATAATAATGATAATCATAATAATAATAGGCAAACATGTGTCATGTTTATATGCATAAGGCGTGCATGTTTTTTTTTTTCCCATGCATGTTAAAGGCTACTTCCTACTACGGAAACGCATGCTTGTTTGCGCGTACACACACACACACACACACACACACACACACACACACACACACACACACACACACACACACACACACAAGCACGCACGCACACACGCACACACTAGCACGCACGCACGCACACAAGCACGCACGCACGCAGGTAAGCACACACACACACACACAACACACACACACACACACACACACACACACACAAATACACAAATAAACACACACGCGCGCGCGCGCGCGCGCGCGCGTGCGCGCGGTATCTGTCAGCAAAACAGTAATTTAACCTGTAAAAAAATACACGGCGTAATGAATGTCATTGGCCTCTTGCCTGAAGTATTGGCTAATGGAGCTGAAGCGTCTGAGTTGAACATATGCAGCCTGTTCTGATAATGTTTTGATTCGCTGAGATGATAAAATGCCCAAATAAAAGCCAAGCTCACGCATGTGATCAGAGAATGACAAACTTGTGTTTTCAGAGCAAATGGTGGAGGGCATATAAAGAAGACTCTGCAGAGGGAGGGGAGAAATGTAAGCCTTCTGTCTTACCATTCAGCTTTAAATAGAAGGTTATTTGACATCCACGACTTTTAGTGCTGAGACACGATCCTTAGGAGATCGAGCTAGTAGACTGTGTCAGTTCGATGGCAACCCATGGGTTGGACTTTTATTGCTGAGACACGATCCTGAAGACACCGAGCTAGACTGTCAGTTCGAAGGCAAATCATTGGTTCAAATGAGTATTAGCACACACATTTCATGACTAACTGAATGTAATCCAACGAAGCGTGGTTAAGGAATTGGATAGCATATGAACAACATAGGACCAAGCACAGATAATTGACGTACACCAAGTGTCTAAAATTGACTCAAAAGACCGGCTTCCGTTTCTAAGGACTAGCACATTATGGCATACTATAATTGTCCATGATGGTGTGAGTATACCTCAATATTACAGAAAGAAGGCCAATATTATGTCTCATGGGTGGACTATCACAACCAGGCGGAATTGTACTGACGAGCTTCACCCAGGAGACGAAAGTCGACAACAGACAGACGTAACAAATGGTTATGTTCGCTAGACAGAGCTCGATGGTTCCCCAGATGCCGTCGGTGAAGGTACTACTATAACGTTGTCTTCTGCCTCAAAATAGATACGATCCTTTCTCCACTGCCATATTCATTGTCACTTAGCCCCCTTATCATGTGACAAGTTAGCTTGTGATTACAAAGGGGGATTGTATGGCCTCGTATCCGGATTCAGGCTTCAAGAGCAGGTAAGGAGAGATGGAAAGACTGGAGAATGATCCACTGAACAGCTCTATGTTCTTGTCTCGTGGACCAAGAATGTTATGGTAGTAGTGTATTACATTCAAAATGAATTGCTGTTTTCATTTTTACGTGGGATCTAGTGTTAGTGAGTGCACTATGGACTCAAATCGAAAGTCTGGAAGCATACAATTGAATTTTTCTCTATTCAGAGGATGTGTCTCTAAGAGCAATGTTCGGCTTTCTTGTGCAACGTTGCAGTTGGATATATCTTTCTGGTGTGACTGACTTCAGTACAACCCTTATTATAAAGTTCCAGACTTCATGGAACTTCACTTCCACGGAATTTACTTTACCGTTCCCAGCCTTATCATTGTTTGTTTAAGTCTCAAATTTTGTGGTTCTTCATACACTGCTCTCGTGGAGACACTGCTCTCGATGTCCTCCTCACATCCGTGATTGGTGTGAGTTCTTGTAAAAGTCTTCTGTGCCGGCAAGTTCACGGGAAATATTGTAAGATGTATGTGGTGGTAACCCCCCCCCCTCTCTCTCTCTCTCTCTCTCTCTCTGTCTCTCTGTTTGAAAGGAAACGCGCTCACCCACGCTGACCACCCAATTGAGCAATGAGTGTTGTCATTATGGGGCTTTAAGATGGTGTAGTAGTACGTATAATGCATCAGGACAGTCGCCATTGAACATCGCCAAATGACTTAACACAAGTGTAGCGGCTCCTCTGGCGATTGATTCATGAAAACCTAATCTTGATCGGTTCATGATGACCTAATATTGACTGGTCCATGATGACCTAATATTGGTATCCATGGTGACCTAATGTTCGTTGGCTCATGACCTAATATTGGTGAGTGTTATGTTTAATATTGAAAGTAGCAAGAACTATAACTCTATGTGAAAGTCTAATGCATGCGTAAAGAGAATGCGTAGAAGGCCAACGGTTGCATGTCCAGATGTATGGTGAATGATCACAGCGTTCCCTTAGTAAACATCGTTTGGAGTTTGCAACTTGTGTGCTAGTGTCGTTGTTGCGTGCCAACATCAGCTAACCTAGACACATCATTTTCTGGCGACGAGGATACAAAGGTATGGCAAGTTTACGAGTTTTCCGTCATTCAGTGTACATGCAGACGAGCAGTCAGCTGGCCCAAGATGGAGAAAAAGTGGCTAGATAGATTCGAGAATCTTTTATGTGCTCTTGACATTAAAGACGATAAAAAGAAGAAGGCCATGCTCTTACATTATGTTGGAGAAGAAGCTTATATGATATATATGATAGCTTTACTGACCAGCAAAAGGGACTTGGTGCAGTCAGACAAACTCCAGATGGAAATGTTCCAGATGAATTCGGTGTTGCAAAAAAAAAAAAATCATTGACCGAATTTTTCTCCAAAGAAAAACACTACTTACGAAATTTTCAAATTTCGGCAGGTTTCAGAACTCTGGAGAAACGATTGATTCGTTTTACACACGTTTGCGCACATTGGCAAGTACTTGTGAATTCCATGATGCTGATAAAGAAAATCCTTTCTCAGATTTTACAAGGATGTACGTCTTCCAGAATAAGAAGAAAAGCCTTGAAAGACAATTACACATTGAAGCAAGTGTTAGATGAGGCCAAAGCGCTCGAGTTGTCAGAATCAAGAGCTTCAGTGATGGAAGGAAAAAGTGTAGATCTAAATGCTGTATCTAGCCGCAGATCTAGCGGTGACAATTTCAAACGCACAGACAGCAGCAATGATTCCGGTGCAAGTGGTTTTGGTGCACATGGCCGTGAAAACTTTTCACAACGTGGTCACAAGGTCAACAGAGGCAGATCTATTCATCGTGGGCGTGGGCGAGACAACACAACAGTCCGAGGATCTTCTCGTCATCCTGGTTCTCATCGTGGTGGTTTCACAAGACATTGTGACACTAACTCTTGTCATTACTGTGGTGGTCCATCTTCACATGCGTCTTGTCCAGCGAAGGGGAAGGAGTGCAGACGATGTCATAAGATGAATCATTTCGCCCGTGTTTGTATCTCCAAACCAGAGGTAAGGCAGATTAACTCTTTTATGCGCGAGCATGGACGAGAGTATGGATCTTAAGAGTCAAGTGATGAATCTGTGTTCAATGTCAGTGACAGACATACATCAAAAACTCCAGTAATCACAGCAAGCATTCTGAAAGCAAAAGTGAATTTTTTTTTGACACTGGAGCGAGTGTGAACATTTTGAGTGGACATGTTTATGATAAACTTAGTGTCAAACCCATGTTGCAGAGTCCATCTCCTCTGATTTATGCTTATGGCTCAAAAGACCCTCTTCCTGTGCGTGGATTTTTCACCACTAACATCGTATACAAAGACAAACATGCAAACGCAGGTTTTTATGTTGTGAACACAAGTAGACTTCAGTCTCAGTCTCACAATCTTCTTAGTGCAGACACTGCGCAAGCACTGAACATTGTTCATTTTGCATTTTCGTCTTCTGCCTCCATCCATTCCAGATCAGTTCCTTCACTGTTTGATGGAGAAATGGGAAAGATAGATGGGGGTACAGTCAGATTACACATTGACACTAAAGTCCAGCCTGTAGCACTACGCCATAGGCGTATCCCTTTTCATGTACGCAAAGATGTAGAAGCGGAGCTAGAACGTTTAGAGAAGTTAGATGTGATCGAGAGAGTCACTGGTCCTACTCCATGGATTAGTCCTGTGGTGGTGGTACCCAAGAAGATTAAAGGAGTCTGAGTGTGTATTGACATGCATGAAGCAAATAGGGCGATAGGGAGAGAAAAGCACCCAATGCCAACTGTGGATGATCTGACTGCTGATCTTAATTC
>JADBJO010000244.1:382500-395000 GCA_016801955.1 Conus betulinus | reverse complement strand
TTACAAACTCTCTGAAAATGTGCCACAAAGAAATAATTGTACTCATTCTATCAGTTTCTCTCTACTCTCTCTCTCTCTCTCTCTCTCTCTCTCTCTCTCTCTCTCTCTCTCTCTCTCTCTCTCTCTCTCTCTCTCTCACACACACACACACACACACACACACACGCACGCACGCACGCACGCACGCACGCACGCACGCACGCACCACGCACACACCCACCCACCCACACACACACACACACACACACACACACACACACACACACACACACACAACTTTTCTTCTCTGAAATGGCGCCTGTATTCGTTTGTCATAATTTTTTTTCTATATTTTTTTTTTTTTTTTAAGCTAGCGGAAATGAAAAGTTTACACTTTATACGCATGACCTTTCCTAAGATTCTATAAAAGATCATGAAGATTTTGGGCCGTTTACTTTATTTTATTTCATTTTATTTTTCATACTCATTTTTCTATTTATTTCTTTATTCAATCAATTATTTGAGCTATCTTTAGATACCAAAAACACAAAAACAAATAAAACAATTAGAATTCCACATAGCACCTGCTCTGCCAGTGAGCAGCGTAGGTGAAATGACTGTAAGGAAGAAAAAAGAAACAGAATCAAAGCAAACTGAACTTGGACTTGACTGCAAAATCACACTTATTGATTAGACAGCCAACCTTTGCTGGAATCACTTGCTCCCCAGGTTTTACAGACAGCTCTTTCCTGCCAAGCGAGTCAATGTATCGTTTCTGCCTCTGGGAGGAAAGGAGGGAAGCAAGCGGGTGCTGGTGGTGAAAGAGGTGGGGGGGGGGGGGGGGGGGGGGGGGGCAGAAGAATAATGCATGAGGGACCATCATGATGTGGATGGCCATAATCATCGTTGCTGAGAAAGGACCCCCCACTGGCTATCCACAGAGAGTATCCATATCCTGCCATCAACGCCATCTCTTCGGCCTGCTCAGCGGTTGGCTGTGTCTGAAGCGTGTCTTGCTGTAAACATTTGTCATACATCTTACTGCTCACGGCATCTGAAGCAGTGAGACAAAACTTCCCTTCGCGTGTGTTGAGGGAAAAGGGAACCCGGAACAATAGCCCATGGGCCTAATCAAACCTTGTCCGAATGGCTGATGCACGTGAATGAACGAAGGAATCGGGTCTCACTCTTCCGTTCATTTTCGTCTTTTCTCGTTTGCTATCTCTCTTCTTTCATACATCCGCCGTTTTATTGTCGCACACCGAAGAGGCTGTTGCATAGACAGCGTGAGATGCAAGCCCTATACGAGATACAATTCTGTCACGTAAACGAGTGTGTGGATGGATTGTAGATTGCTTTTTTGCAAGGATACACTCTGGAAGAAACATAATCAAGCTGACAATAACATATGCATTACGTAACAAACCTTTTCGTTTGAATGACACATTTCAAATGCAATGTGGACCTTTTTCTGGAATGTAAGCCCAATTCCTATCCACACTAGTTCAATCACCGCACAGTTATGCTTTCTCATGATGTCCTCGTGTTTCTTTTTCCTTACTCATCATGTTGTCATCAGTCTTTCCTTTCTCATAATGTCCTTATCAATCTTTCCTTCCTCGTAATGTCTTCAGCCATCTTTCCATTCTCATGATGTTCTCATCACTCCTCCATGCACATGCACACATGCACACACAAGTAAGCCTGACCTCTCTCTCTCTCTCTCTCTCTCTCTCTCTCTCACACACACACACACACACACACACACACACACACACACACACACACATCAGTGCACACAGAAAAGGCATACACACACACACACACACACACACACACACACACACACACACACACACACTGACTGACCGAAACAGATTTTTCAAGAGAGAGAGAGAGAGAGAGGGAGAGGGGGGGGGGAGGTGGGCACCAACACTGAATAGCTCCTCACATAGTCGTTTTTCATGTTGACGAATCTGAAAGAGTATTGTTCATTTTTGTATGTCTGTTGTTTGTTAATTCTAAAGACACATTTCTCGAAACTTTTCTTGTCTGTTCTGTATTAAGCAAAGGGTTACTTGCAGCTTGTATTCTTGAGTACAAGTCTTTTGACTCCCTGCAGGCCTTATTTACCGTGCTAGCAGGTTAGCAATAAGGAATGCACGCCAACCCTGTTCTCATGGCATCATCAAAGTTTGGTGTGAGAGTAATTTGTCCTTCAGAACTTCAGGCTGATGCAATTCACACTATCTATGTACCAGTTGCCGGATATGACATAAACGCCACAAGGCAGGAGAGCCAATGGAAGTGTGATGACGTAAACGCGTGTGACATTAAATGCTAGGAAAGACCTGAAGCGCTGTACGAGGCTGGTAACGTTCTTCAACGTCCGCCATGGTCAAATTGCAATTAATACCCAGTTCAACATCACATTACTGCAAGAACAACCAACCAGTCCCTCCAGTCATTTGAGCTTTTTTTTTTTTATTTTTTTTTTTTTTTTTTTTTTTTTTAAAGACTAACCCACAGGCAAAACCTGATTCTTTCTACGTACTATCATCAGGTGGAAATTATCTTCTACTTGAGGCAACGACTCTTTCTAGCCTCTGATTTTCACTCCATCGTTCCTCTCCACCACCCATTTCTCCTCTCTTCTCCCTGTTTCCCACTCCCCCCCTCCCCGCCCCCCCCCTACCCCCCCCCCCCCCCCCACCCCCCACCACCACCACCATTAAATGAAGTTGATTACCCGGGTGGCCACTCGCTCTTCCACAACCAGCCCACCACAAGAGCTCCCAATGGCAATGGCAGAACCCATCAATGTTATAACGGTGGTCATCAAATAGAATGATAGTAGTGAATAGACTAGTACAACGATGAAGAAAAAGAAGGAATAGGAGGAGGACGAGGAAGACGACGATGACAACGATTTTTCTATGGCCATGACACAAACAGATGAGAACATCACCCTATTTAGGAAGTTCCAACAACTCGAGCGACCTTCATTATGAAGTGAAGTGTCACATCGAGAAGGCATTTGCAGTCACCAATCAGTTCAACAAAATATGTAAAAAAAAAAATAAAAATAAGAAAAAAAAGAAAGAAAGTACCCCTTCGAATCAAACTGCCATTCTAAAACACAAATGCTCTATCCACATCGCTGTATCGGTGCGAAACCTGGCAACTTAGAAGCACCCAGGACAGAAAGCTGAATGCGTTTGAAACCAAACATTTCAGAAGAATCCTTGGCAGCAGTTGGAATGATTTTGTATCAAACGAAGAGAAGAGGTAGATGCCCAAATCTTCCTGTATCAATCACCATCTGCAAACGACGCCCCCGCTACCTAGACCAAGTAAGGCGGCTCCCCACGACAAGATCTGCAATCCATGCAGTCAGGTGGGTCCCAAAAGGCTCGAGAAAGAGAGACGGCGACCCAAGATATTTGACGGCAAACAGTAGAGAGAGACCTGCGTCTAGACCCTAGGAATTTGAGGGATGTCAGAAGTCCAGCATAGGACCGATCACAGTAAAGCGCTCTGGCCGCCTCATGTGTCGCTCGACGCCGGAGCGACTAAGGCTAAGCTGTCTAGACTTTCACAGTAAAGCGCTTTGGCCGCCTCATGCGTCGCTCGACGCCGGAGCAACTAAGGCTAAGCTGTTTAGACTTTTAGACACGTGTAGACCTCCTCCTCTACTGTAGAAACTGATCTGCACAAGAGAGAGCACTGGCAACTGACAGCGCAAAGCGCAGCTGAAAACCAGTCACAGAATTCACACTATATCTACCTAATTATCTAAACAGAGCAAACTGGCAAGCTCCTGAAACAGTTAGCATGGGTAATGAAACAAACAAACAAAAACTAGGTGAACAAAATGGTAAAAGCAGAAAAGAATGACAAAATGATGGAAGGCAGAGGGAAAAAAAGTAATGACAAAAACGCGCGTTTTTGAGTGTTCAAAATATTTAAATCAAGCAAACTGGAGAACTCGAGTGGATCTACACTGTGTGCATTCAGGTCTCTCACAAGGGAATGAACTCTTCAGACGATTTACCGGGGAGATTTTTAAGTTCACTTAGATCAAACGACACATGAGGACTAGGCAGCCAACCTTTTTATGGCCAAAAAATGCGCGTGCGCACGCGCGCGCGCGCACACACACACACAACACACACACACACACACACGAGTGCGCGCGCGCGCACGGGCGCGCGCGCACACGCACACACACACACACACACACACACACACACACACACACACCAATCAACCTAACTAGTGACAAATAATCACATCACCAAAAAACACGTCACTCAACCTGTTTAAGAAGGAAAGAAAAGAGTGCGTAACGGAGAGTGGTGTGTAGAAAGGGAAGGTAAGGGGTGGGAAGAGGGAGGAGTTAAAAGAACCCAGGGAGGAGAGGTGGCGAGTATCTACAGCTAAATGAGGCTCTGTAGACCATTGATTTGATGCTGTGCTTTAACTCCGTCACACCTTTTGTCTGACGTTCGGGTCTAATGTGTGTGTGTGTGTGTGTGTGTGTGTGTGTGTGCCCTTACTGGCAACAATTTGATCATCATAAACTTTTTAATTACCACAGTTCTTTGTACTGATGAAATAGGACTCATGTTACAGTTACGTGAGGGCACAGTAGCAGAGCTGATCATGACAGCTAGCAAATTGTTGCACTGCTGAGTTGGGAAAGGAAGTTTTGTCAAACCTCTTTTCTCGACAGCAAAAAAGTCGAAAAATCAGGCTAGGTTTAGACGATCCTGTTCCAAATTAAAGCATATATTTGTTTTGTAAAGCCTTTTACAGATAGATAGATAGATAGATAGATAGATAGATAGATAGATAGATAGACAGATAGATAGATAGATAGATAGATAGACAGATAGATAGATAGATAGACAGATGGCGATTGAAATACAAGTTGTTCTTTTTATTGACTTTAAGAAAGCATTTGACTCTGTATGGAGGAGAGAACTGCGACTGAAAATCTTAAAGCAGGGAGTAAAAGGCAATAAACATCAATGGTCATTAACACGAATAATTTTATCAGATCTTGCATTTTTCTAAAGGCCAAAAATCTGACTATTTCACGGTTCCAGACGTATCAGACAAGGCGACTGTCTGGTACCAATCCTTTTCAGACTGTTCTTTTTTTTTTTTTATTAATGATGCTTAACAGCATCTCATAGACCATAGATATTGTCTTATTTCTTTGCTAATTCAGGTTTCAGAAGCCACGCTTCTTTTTAATCAGTTTTTGTTTTTGCATGTCTTGGCACTTATGTGCTTTCCTAACTCCTATTACAGCTTGTTTTGTTATGTTAAATGAATATTGTACTGAATGGAAAATTGATAACAACATTCAGGAGAGTAAAGTTAGTGTGTGTTCAATGAGAAGGGAAAAAGTCCAGTCTGTGTGGCTAAGTTTGGTACCAAATATATGAAACTAGTTACATTCAAATCTCTAAGGATCTGTCTCAGCAAGTCTTGTGAATGCAAGAAAATATGAATGATCAGGCACAAGATGCGTATGTTTTCATCGCTGAGTGTAAAAAAAAAAAAACTTACCCTGCAACTTTACTTTAGGCTTACTTCAATCGCAATGCGCAATATGGAAGACGTGGAATTACAAGACTTGAGAATGATAGGAATGTTTCAGTTTAAATCCTGTATATTTCACTTGATAGCAGCATGATAGACATCACTGACAGGGATTTGGGGATGTATCCAGAGTCTCTGCAAAACAACAAAGCTGAAATGAGCAGATTTTGGATATTGCTGGTGTTATCTCAGATCTATAAATATTTGAATAGAATTTATAGTGAAACTGTAGCATTCGAGCTGATGAGAATTTCATACTATTAGTCAAATTCCTTAATAAATATTTTGTATGAAAAGTACAACAGTTTTGCTGTGCCAGCAAACTTCATTTATCCAGAATAGATGCATACGCTCTTAGCGTGAGTTTGTTATTTTAAACTAATAGAAATTAATAGAAGTCAGTTTTATAGAACATTTAAAGCTCATTTGAAATGAAAAAAAAAAAAAAACATCAGTTGTCCAATTCATTCATATAGCTGCTGCTGATTAAATTTCGGTGCTGCAGCTATGAACTGAGATTTTGAGTAAAAAGACGTTTGGCCCTGTGATCGTTTTTGTAGAGACTGATGAAACAGAAACAGGAGATTAATTTCATATTATGATGGAATTTCATAACGAATAGGTTCCCTATCCCGTTTTGTTGCTGATTTTTTTTTCTATCGAATCTGCATCAATTTCGAGCAGCTTGTTCTCTGTTGGTAATATGGCACGGCTAAACTTGAGTGCATTTATTACATTTAGAAAAAAAGTCGGTTAACGTTATGCATTTTCCCTATAAAACGATGAACTTCCAATCTTGTCGTTGTAAAATTCATTTCTTCAACGCTTGTCTCATTTAAGTTATTTTAATTGTTTTCTTGATGACACATGGTCTGCATGCCCCAAACTGACCACTGAATAATCGCATCTTTTAATGTTTGTGTGGGTGCGGCCACGTGCGTGTTTTCATGTGCATGTGTGTGTGTGAGTGTGCGCGCGTGTGCGTGCGTGTATGCGTGCGTGCGTGCAGGCGTGCGTGCGTGTGTGTAGGCATGTGTGTGTGTGTGTGTGTGTGTGTGTGTGTGTGTGTGTGTGTGTGTGTGTGTGTGTGTGCACGTGCGCGCGCGCACGCGATTAGGACAGCAGCAACTCTGGTGCAGGCTTGAAACGGAATGGGAAACAGACTGTTGGTCCTCCAGATGTAGGGGGTAGCAGGTGGATTTCAATGAAGGGAGGATTCAATTGGTGGAGTCTGTTGTGCTGCAAATGGTCTCCCTCTCCTGTCCAATCAAACCTGTTTCCTGTCCCAGCATCTAATGAACCAAGAGCCCCCCAACAACCCCCGCCTCCATCCCAACTCCCTCTCCGTCCCCCATCCTTTCCTCCACCTCCCCATCTTCACACTCAACCCCCAACCCCCACCCCCCTCATCATTCGTCGTTCCACTCCTCAACCTCACCCCAGCTGTGTTGTTTTAACCTCATTGTCCTTCTTTCTGCTGTGTCTGTTGTGGGTTTTTTTTTTTCTTTGTTTTTGTTTCTTTTCTTTTTTGCCATCTTCTCATTCATTTGTTCTGTCTTTCGCTCATTTGCTCTTTAGTTCATTCATTGTTAATTTCATTCTTTAAAACCCACTGTTTCCCATGTTTTCCTCCTTTTTCTATCCCACTTTCCACTTCCATGCCATTCTTGATGCCATTCTATGATGGGACGTCGATAAGTTATTTGTTTAGTTGTTGTTGTTGTTTTTCATTACGTTTTCACGTACACAAACGGCCACTGATTTCGTGTTTCTTTGTTCTGGTCTCACGATACGTATATTAAAGACCAAAATCGGCTTTGGTACCTCTCTCTCTCTCTCTCTCTCTCTCTCTCTCTCTCTCTCTCTCTCTCTCTCAGAAAGTTTTTGCTTCCACACAAAATGGGAGTTGCATCTACAGGTATGTTTCTTTATTCTAAGATTTGTCATGTAATGTTTGGTTGTTTTGGTTAGGTTTGTCGTCAGCTGCTTTCTGACCATTGTGTTGCTATTGTTTCTGAGCTTACTTTCCCCCTCTCTCTCTTCTTCCGCTCCGCTTAGTGGCCCTGATGCAGAGATAGTAGTTCCATGCCTGTCAGAAGGCAGCACCTGGAGCTGCCAGTTCAGTTGATAAATGAGGTGCAGAACTTGGGGCGAAACGACACGACACGCTACAGACTGGCGTAGAGTGGCCGACATCCTCCACCTCTTGAACCGTGTCTTTCACAGTTTAGGCCTGTTTTAACTCTACGCCATCGCAAGGCGCACGCGCCCAGGGGCGCGCACGCATCCGACAAGCGTGTGTGTGTGTGTGTGTGTGTGTGTGTGTGTGCATGGGCATGTGTGTGTGTGTGTGCATGTGTGTGTGTGTGTGTGTGTGTGTGTGTGTGTGTGTGTGTGTGTGTGTGTGTGTGTGTGCGCGCGCGCGCGCGCGCGCGTATGTGTGTGTGTGTATAAGAGAGAGAGAGAGAGAGAGAGAGAGAGAGAGAGAGAGACAGACAGACAGACAGACAGACACAGACAGAAACATAGACAGAGGGAGAGAGAGAGACAGAGTGGCTAAAGGTGGCTATCTCTTTCTGGCAGCGTTTTGGAGATTTCTGGGGATTCTGGGAAGTCTCAAAAGAAAAGTACCATGCTGTAACCAGTTTATCCACAGAAGCAGAACAATGAAACTGTCTCCCTCAGTCTACTCTTTGTAATACGGTATGGAGTTGATGGCCCAGTCTGTCACAGAACATACTGATAATAAGCTGTATAGTAATGATACCGAAAGCATCTGAGGAGTCATCTAGTTCTGCCATGTGAACATAACCATTTGTTCTGCCTGTCGCTTGTCGATTTTCGTCTCATGGGTGAGGCTCGTCAGTACATTCTGCCTGATTGTATTAGTTCAACCATAAGACCTAATATAGACAAACCACCATAATTCTGTTGTATACACATCATCACTGGCAACCAATCACAACCCAACAGCTCCTCAGGGGAGTTCGCCAAGACAGATTATGAACATGGGGGAGGGGGGGGGGGGGTACAGTAAAGAAGTAAATTATCTCAAATAGAATTAACTCTATAAAGAGAGATCTTTTAGTCTAGGCACGCAATGCCTATCGCCTATTGGCATTCTCTCTCTCTCTCTCTCTCTCTCTCTCTCTCTCTCTCTCTCTCTCTCTCTCTCTCTCTCTCTCTCTCTCTCTCTCTCTCTCTCTCTCTCTCTCTCTCTCTCTCTCTCTCTCCTCTCTCTCTATCAGTGGGAGAATCTGGTTCCACACAAGAGGAAGGTACATCTCTATAAGTTGTATAAGTTTCTTCTTTTTTCGTTTAAATTGCGTCACACATGTCATGTTGTTTTTTTTTTTTGTTTTTTTTACTTTTTTTTTCCCTTTTTTTTTTTTAGTTGAAAAAGGTTTTTATTTCGAAATTCAGAGAGCACAAACCAGACACCATGAACACAAATACAGGAGCATATTCAGTTAAGTATAACACAATGATTAGACACAAACTCATAACCAAGTGTTGACAGTTGTTTACACCCTCAAATCACAGACGTTTGTAAACGGGATAGTGATTAACAGAATCGCATTCATATTCGTTTAATTACAACGAGGTGACTGGACGTAATTCATTAACAAATTATTGTTGTTTGCACATCAAATCACATAAGAATTATTTTTTTAAATCACAACAAGCCTTAGGGAGAGAAAATCAGAAAAGCATAAGCAACAGAAAACAAAACAAACAAAACACACGAACGAACGAACGACAAACAAACAAACAAACAAAAACAAAAACAAAACTCAACCCACAGTTGGCCGTTGTCATAGCCTTTGTATACAATGGATAAATAATTTGTGTTTTACTCCAATAACATCAAGTATGGAATCCATTGTGCCACGAAAAATTTCCATGGGACATGTTAAAAAGAGCAGCATACTTTTCTATTTCATATCTGGCTTTCAAAAATACAAAAAAGATTTGAACTGATGGTAAACTCTTTTCATATTTACATTTATAAATATAAATTTGGCGAGTAGCAGGATTAAGTCAAACGTTCTATCAGATTTAAAATTACAATCACAACCAAACAGAACAATATTTTCCTCAAGCAACAGTTTTTTAATATTACATTTTCTGTTTACCACGTTTTGAAACTCTTTCCAGAAGTTTTGTACATACTGGCAGTGCCAAAATATATGTTGAATATTTTCTTTTTCTCTCTCACAAAAAAAGCATTTATCTGACTCTTCAATTCCCATGTTTTGCAAAATAACATTGGTTGCCAATATTCTGTTAATAATTCTCATTTGAAACCATCTTAGTTTAATGTCTTTTATCTGTCGGACTTTGTGAAAAGTTTTCATCCATATAATCCTTATGTAGTCTTACATTCCATTTATTGCAAAAACCTGGTTCTGTTAGGTCTTGATTTAATAAATCGTAATAATGTGAGAGGCTCCTCTTGACACTGAACAGATTTCAGTTAATAATTTACAAGCCATACCTTCCTCACAGTATTTCAACAGCAGCACATGGGGACCATCATGGCTTGTCCTGAAAACAGAACCATTTACATCATCTGCCTATATGCGCCGTTTTGTCTGCTGATTTGGATCCAGCTCATTATGTCAGTACTCCCCTCGCATCTAAAAGAGACATGCTACCTATATGATTCTGTTGTATTCTCGCCACCAAGGGTTCAAAATCAGAATCAGTCAACATCAGAAAGCAGTCAGTGAAGGGGAAGAAAAGTAAAATGATAAAAAAAAAGCATTATAATGAAATAAGCTGCAAAAAAAAGCTAGAATGGTCATTTAAAGAGTAGGCGTATGCTTGAAAATCCGTTCAAGGATACAAAGGAGGTCAAAAGGTGTCAACCATTAGAGTGGTCAGCTCTACTGTTTAATAACCCAAGCATTGTCAGTCATATCATTGCTGAACAACAGATAGACTTGTGCGGAACAACTTTTTGTTAGATTGTCTCAGAGATGCAATCTCTCACTGATTAACCCAGCAGTGTGTCCAGCACCTGTGAAGGGGATGGGTGGGGGAGAAACAAGTGAGGCTGTTACTTCCTCTGTAATTAAGACAATGAATCTGCAAAGATTATCAAAAGAAAAAAGTAGAGAAAAAGAAGAAGAATGGAGAAAAAAATGGTAATGACAACAAGGCGTTGCAATACAGATACAAACTGCTTCAAACCCTGCAAATTGCAGGTAAAGTGAATCATTCAAATGAAAATGTTAGTTTCTTTAGTGCACACGTTAAATGCCCGTTTGATTTGTTTTTTTCCTCCCAGTATCATCCAACCAGGGTGAAATGTAGATCGATGTGTCCCACATAATTTGGACCTCACGAATTGCACCTCATGCTTTCTGTGCAAGTGCCTGTTTGTGTGTGGCTGCAAAATGGCGAGTGAATGGGGAAAGGAGAGAGGGCGAAAATAAACGGAAAAGTGAGGCCTGATTCCTTCGTTTATTCACGTGCATCAGCCATTCGGAAAAGGTATGATTAGACCTGTAGGCTGTCGTTCCCTTTTCTATGAAAATACGCGATGATTTTTTTTTGCCACTGCTTCAGATGCCATTGGTAGCGACATGTTCGATTAATGTGGACACAACGTCAAGCCAAAGACATGGCAGATCGCTGGGTAGGAAGGAGAGATGGCGACCACAGGATGTAGACAGTAACATGAACAATTCATTCTGTGCATGGCCCAGTGGGGATTCCTTTTTTAGCGATGGTGATTATGGACACCCATTCATTACGTCTCGAAGGTCTCTCGTGCATTATTCCGACCCCCACCATCAGCCTTTACTCCCTCCTCTCTTCCCTGAAGCAGGAACGATTCCAATGACACGTTCGGCAGGAAAGAGTTGTCTGTAAAAATAGGCGAGGGAGTAATTCCAGCAAAGGCTGGTCACCTCATCAGGAAATGATTACAGCCACGTCCAAGATTAACTGATGTTTATTCCTTCTTTTTTTTTCCCTTTACAATTATTTCACTTACATTGCTCATAGACAAAGCAGGGTGTTGTTTTACTCTTATTTCCTTTACCTATTTGTGATATTGTGTGTGCACAAGATTTTTAAAAAGCCAAATTTTCATCATTTTTTTTAAGGCAATGATAAGAAGAAATAAGATTTTGAATTTTCCAAGCAAAAAATGATAAAATGCGCGCGCGCACACACACACACACACACACACGCGCGCGCGCGCACGCGCACATACACACACACACATATTCGTGCGTTTACAAACGTAAAAGCACACACACGCGCGCGTTTGTGTGTATTTCAAAGCGGGTTGATGCAGCGATAAGCAGGGTTTTAGCGTGTATGTGTCAATCCCCTTACTGTTAGCATATGCTGGCCATCCAACTCTGTCCTTTCATCAGAATTCTAGGTGAGACTGTTGGGAGCCTCTGGCCTGAATGTGTATATTTATGATCCATAGTGAATTTCTCTCCCCTCCCTCCCTCCCTCCCTCCTCTCTCTCTCTCTCTCTCTCTCTCTCTCTCTCTCTCTCTCTCTCTCTCTCTCTCTCGTCGCGCGCGCGCGCACACACACACATACACACACACACACTAACAATTACACATATCAATTCATCTATCTGATTATCTATCCGTCTGTCAGTCTAGTTATCTATCCATCCACGACGAAGAAAGTTTAATGACCCCACAATTTTTGGTTACCATTACTTTGCTTATCAGTTCTTTTAAGATGTGTGTTTATATATATATTTTTCTTACATGTTTATTCTTACCGGCGGCTACGGCAGGATATGAAAACCAGCCTAAATAATCCCTAGTCTGCAGACAGCCAGTGGGTGTACCTCTTTTAGCGAAGGGTATTTACAGCCAGCCACCCATCATTACGTTTCGGTCGTCTCTCATTCATTATTTCTGATC
>JADBJO010000244.1:357500-377500 GCA_016801955.1 Conus betulinus | reverse complement strand
CGCCGTTAAAAAATGTCACCATACAGGATAACAAAAGATCTAATACAACAGAAGATCTGACAACAGAAGACGTAATACCACAAACATTTTGTCTCTGACTGTTAAAAAATGTTACCAAAACAGGATAACAAAAGATCTAATACAACAGAAGATCTGACACAACAGAAGACGTAAGACCACAAACATTTTGTCTCTGACTGTTAAAAAAAAAACATGTCACCATACAGGATAACACAAGATCTAATACAACAGAAGATCTGACAACAGAAGACGTTATACAACAAACATTTTGTCTCTCGCTGTTAAAAAAATGTCACCATACAGGATAACAGAAGATCTAACACAACAGGAGATCTGACAACAGAAGACTTGATACAATGAAAACTAATTTTTGTCTCTCGCTGTTCATAATGTCACCATAGAGGATAACAGGAGATCTAATACAACAGAAGATCTGAAGACAAGATGCAGCAGTAAAAAAAAAAAAAAAAAAAAAAAAAAAAATTATCTCTCGCAGTTGAAAATATCTCTATGGAGGATTTATAAAGCCCGGTGTGAACAGATTAACGCTTCACGCTGGTGTTCTTGTTTTGACTATGAGGCAAATGGCACTTTTACGAACCCTCAGGAGACGGCATTGGTCACGACGGTCAACGTGGCAGGCAGAATTTTTTTTTTTTCTCTTACTGTTTGACCACATGCCCTCTTTCTCACCGTGAAGGTGGCCAGATTCTGTTCTTGGAGAAAGTCACATTAGTCGGGGTGTGTGTGTGTGTGTGTGTGTGTGTGTGTGTGTGTGTGGTGTGTGTGTGTGTGTGTGCGTGAGAGAGATAGAGAGTGTGTGTGTGTGTGTGTGTGTATGTGTGTGTGCGCGTGCGTGCTTGCGTGTGTTTGCGTGTATGTGTGTGCGCGCGCGCGCGCGCGTCTGTATTATCCATACCATCTTTACACAATTATCTATCTTCTAGGAAGTATAAAAATCGAATTTAACGTGCGTAATTTTTTTTCATCATCTATCCATTTACACACGGGACCTCCGATTTAAATCTCATTCAAAAGACATAAAGGAAAGGAGGAACGGGGCATAGAGTCTGCAAAGACCATAACTCTAAAGAGAGAACGTCCCCTGTAACCAGTTCGTCTCGTGTGGAATTTCCACCCAGGACGCCGGAAATCAATAGAACAATGCTTTAAACCATTGCGCCTGCCAGGACTCGCACTTCCTCTGTCTCTGTCGGCATAGTGCGCACGACGCTGGATGCCAGAAACAGACACCGACAGACAGACAAACGACAAGGACCATCCATCCTGCTTTTCTCTAGAAGTGTTAAGAATCTAAACCTTGACTCTTTTTTTTTTAAGAAAACGCTTCTCTTCCCTCTCCTTTCCCCCTCCCCTCCTCCCCATCTTCGGCTCTCATCTACACACCCGCGTTTCTGTGTACAGCCCGGGAAGACTGCAAACTCAGCGAGAGTTCAAAATACCAGTGGCTCTTTTTCCACCCATTAGAGGGCGTTACTGATTGCAGCGCGTGGCAGGTGAAAATAAGTGGCTGAACAGAAGTACGGAAAAAACAAAACGTCCTTTTTGGACTCTAATCACTTCACAACAGCGTTTATCATGCATTGAAAATCAAGCGGGGGTTAAATGGAAAGAAAACTATCCGGAACGCGACTTTTTTTTTTTTTCATGGTTTGTTTTTCTTCTCATTTTGTTTCATTTATCAATGTTGGTTAACAAAACATCGGGCTACTTCATCCGCTGTAGGCGCCATCAGTTGACATTCAGCCTGGTGCCTCCTCCTGTCAGACACGTCGCTTCCAGACTTTCCTAACCGCTCTGCAGGCACTCTGTCTGTCCTGTTGGCTGGGTTGATCTGAAACTGACGTGGAACCTCAAAACCTCACATCCTGGTCTGTTGCGGTGGACTATGGCCTAGGGGACAGCATTTTAAGCTGCCAGGTCCGTGGAACGAATGTCGGTGCGCGAGGCGGCCCCCCCCTCCCCCCCCCCCCCCCCCCCCCTCCGCAACCCCCCCCCCCCCCCCCCCCCCCCCCCCCCCCCCCCCCCCCCCCCCCCCCCCCCCCCCCCCCCCTTCATCGTCCCCTTTCTATTAGATCTTAATGACGGTATGAGTGACAGTTTTTTGTTGTTGTTTTTATTGTTTTTTTTTTTGTGTTTTTTTTTTTTTTTTGTTTGTTTTTTTAGCTTACTGTCTTTCAAGCATGAACAGCGAATTAAACTTTCGAGTCCGTGGAACAAATGTCGGTGCGCGAGGCGGCTAACACTCCCCCCCCCCCCCCCCCCCCCACCCCCCCCTCCCCCTTTAACTTTCCCTTTCTGTTAGATCTTAAGTGACTGTCTGAGTGAGTCTTTTTTTTTTTTTTAACTGATAGTCTTTCAAGCATGAACAAAGCGTGCTTAAAAAATTCTAGGCAGCTCCAAAGTTGTGCCTGGTGATATCCTGTGGGAAACTTCCCGTGGACAGCTGAACGTACACTTGTACAGACACCACCACCACTACCATCACCTTCCCCTTAGAAAGAAATAAAAAGATTAAAAGGATGGCGTTGTACTAAGGCGATGCGGTCTCTTAACAGAGAGAAAAACATACCACTTCGTCCATTTCCACACACTGCATTAGTTTTCTACAGTGGATGACTCTGGAATCTGGCAAATATGGTCTAACTCAATCTATTTCAATGACAGTTGAAAAAAAATGAAAAATTACATATCCGTCAACTACAACATGTTGATGATAGTTGAATAAACACAGAATAACTGTGTACCTACTTTGCAACCTGTTGACCACAGTTGAAGAGTGGTTGTCGGGCGAGTCATGGGAGAGGAGGAGTGGAGGGCGGGGGGGGGGGGGGGGGGGGGGGGGGGGGGGGGGGGTAGGGAGGGGTCAAGTAAGGAACCTTAGAAAACGCCAAACGCCCGCTGATCACACATGAAGAAGCGGATGACAGCATTTGGCTAGGCAGCTTATGTGTGCTCAGCAGAGATATTGCTATAGTGTTGTTATTGATAACGGTGATGAAACATCCAAGATAAACAGCATCAGATTTCTGATGAAAAATCTGCTCTCGAACAAAAAGTTTGGAGTTTGTTTCTTTTTTCATGCCAGTCAGACTACTATGCTGACAAATGTCGGGAGAATGAAACGATGAACTTCCTCAATGTTGTAAATTCGCAAGGGATAGGTCATTTTCTTTTTTTTTTTCAAACTGACATCAAAATATTAATTTTGTTATACCTCATTTCTAAGGTTCGGGGGCCATTCATTGAAGAAACATTTGGCACCTGACACTTAAGGCCACACCTCCACTCTGTTTTCCAGCCTCTAATACACGCACTATGATATAAGGATCTCTCTCTCTCTCTCTCTCTCTCTCTCTCTCTCTCTCTCTCTCTCTCTCTCTCTCTCTCTCTCGTTGATACACAATGTGAGCTATGGAAGGGGTCAGTGTACGTGCGGACGGGCAGGTGAGTTGAGCACTGAAGCTGGTTTAATCCTCCCCTGTCCTCACCCTTTCTACCTCTCCTGCCCCTCACAAAATACTGCCCACATTGTTCTCTTAAACCTACCTGTGTGTTCAGAATACTTCCGCCCTGAGACCTCTCAGCCCTCTTCTCCAGCCCCGAAATAGTGCTACCGTCTGCAGAAGAGAGAGAGACAGACAGACAGACAGACAGACAGACAGACAGACGGCCGGCCGGCCGGCCGGACGGACGGACGGACAGACAGACAACAAACAGACAGACAAACAGACATACAGAGAGATGAAAAAGAGATACAGACAGAGCTGCGACTGACAGTCTTAACTGAACCTGTTACAGGAAAGAGGCAGTAGAAATAGTTGGCAGGTCGATGGATTATTAGACACACAGACAATCGAGAGCGAGAGAGAGAGAGAGGGGGGGGGGGGGAGGGGGAGGGGGAGCAAGGGAGGTTTGAGAGCTATAATGAGAAACTTCGATTGGTCTATTAGAGAAAGAGAGAGAGAGGGATGGAGGGAGAGAGAGAGAGAGAGAGAGAGAGAGAGAGAGAGAGAGAGAGAGAGAGAGAGAGAGAGAGAGAGAGAGCGAGAGATTTATGAACGACAACCTTAATCTACTATATGGTAATTGTTGATAGAAAGAGAAGGAAAAATGGTTATAGATGGAAAGAACTCGTATACGAATATGTACACAGATGTTTCATCGAGCGTATGATAAATAAGCTATAGGAAAAAACAAAAAGAAACAATCAGTTCACTCAGAAGGAGTCACTTACTCTTCGTTCCGTCACCGCCTACACCCTCCTGCCTGTCGCAACCCCTCATTCAAAAGAAAGAAAATGAATAATTTAAAAAGCAATGTCATGGCGATAAAAAAAAAAAAACCTCAACTAACAGAAGTCGTCAAATAGGATATCCAGATAAACATTCACACAAAGGTCATACTATTCAGTAACAAAGCAGAGAGCAAGAGCAGAGCTACAATCATAATAAGACATTGTGGTCAGAATCCCGGAGTACAGAAAAGGGAAAAGTTTTTTTTTTTCCATTGGATAATCTTTGATGCTTTGACAGATGATGAGCTGTTTATATCTTTCAAGTGATCAGGAATCCCAATCCGTAGTTAACCATCCGGATACATAAGGGAAGACACATAAAAACATCAGTTCCGGGACGGAGAATGAGCATTATCTGTTTGTTACAAAAGGTTTTTTCAATGGAAATTTGGCACTTAAATAAGCGGATGCTAAGTTCTTCATGATTTTGTATGTACGGACAGCTCAATGAAAGCGATGTTTCACGCTGCCTGGAGGAAGGTTTAGTTCTTTTCGATCCATAGCGTGAAGAGGCTGGTGAAATTTGTGTTAAAGAGAACGTCTGTACACGCGTTCCACTGATTTTAAACAACTTTTACTGGCGAGTCCCACTTACTTGAGGTATAATTGCAGGGTAAATTATTTCTGAGTGTGTGTTGATTAAGTAAACGTCTAAGTCTTTTGAGCTGAAATATATATATTTTTAATCTTCCGGGATAACGCAGAAACGTGATCAGACCAACAAAGATTATTGTCAACAGTGAGGCCTAGGAGTTCGTGGGAATCGATTTCATACAACAACAGATCATGTAATTTCAACTTTGATGATTTAGTTTGTTTGGGACTTTTTTTACGCTTTTGTCGCGTTTGTACATGAATTTCTGTTTTAGGGTCATGTGACTAAGCTCTGACCATTTAACAAGTCTATCAATACATTCTTGCAAGACATTGCACACTGCATTTCAATTTTTACTTTGTTGAGAATTGTACGTTCATCGGCGAAAAAGTTTACCATAAGGAAGAAATTACACACTGTAGATCGTTAATATCAAGTGAAAACAGAACTGGACCTAGGACTGATCCCCAATGAACTTCTGGTAATGAAAAGTTGTTTGAGAACATTTCTTAAACTGTTTGTCTTCTGCTGTTCAAAGAGGACCATACAAATTTTAACAGATTTACTGGACATACAATGAAAATTTTTTCTTTAAAGAAAAAATTGTGGTCGATAACACCAAATGCTTTGTCAAAATCAACAAAAAAATTCTCCTGTGAAAAGATACCGTTAATGTTTGAAAGCCATTGTTCAAGTAGACTTGTTAATGCGGTGTGATATGTATGCTTCTCTCTAACTCCGCTTTGGTTTTAATGAAACAAATCATATTCAATGACATGTGACTGACTGTTTTATTTAAGATGCCTTTCGAGAGGCTTATACCAGGTAAATGAAATTAATTGATAGACAGACAGACAGATAGGAGAGAGAGATGAGAGAGGAGAGAGAGAGAGAGAGAGAGAGAGAGAGAGAGAGAGAGAGAGAGAGACGAGAGAGAGAGAGAGAGAGAGAGAGAGAGAGATTAATTGACCGACTGATTGATAAATAAGCAGATAAAAATTGATAAACAAACTAACAGAAAGCACTTTATCCTTTCTTATCTCATCTTTAATTATAAAAACATTCACACACGTTAACACTCAAAAGCGTTTATCTCTCTTAGCAGAATTAGAGTTTTCCCCGTGCCTTCCACCATCCTGCGCACCCTCTCCCCTCTCCCACTCTCTCCCCCGTCCCCATGCTCCCTCCAATACTCGTACCCCCTAACCCACCCACAGTAATCTTTTCGTCTGGCAGTGGTTCGGGGCACAGTGGGTATTCATGAAAGCAGAGAGGAGTATGATTTAATGCCAGTCATGTTACACGCAGTGTCCAGTTTCTGGCTATCACAAAAACAACAGCCCTGGGCATAAGAACTGATCTTTTATTCAGTCCTCAGCGGGCTGCATGTGTTTGATCTAAAGCCGTTAGCTGTTCGTGTGAGGGTGGCACTATTCAGACCCTGATTCTGCATTAACTTGGACGCTGATAGTACAGAAAACGAAAGAATGCCATTCGCATTGAATGCCTCCCCCGCCCCTTCCTCGTTTCACCCGGTTTCTCTCGCCCGCCTTTTCCCTTTTTCCCCCTTCCCTCCCTGTTTTTTTCCCTCCCAGTGCCTCTCACTCCGCTATGTATTCCATGCATCATATCAACAGAAATATTGACCAGCACTCTTCAGCTCCAACCCCCCCCCCCCCCCCCCCCCCTCCTCGTCTGCTTTGTACCATGCACCATCCCATCAGAATATTTTCCCAGCACTAATCAGTTCCATCCTCTCCCCCCCCCCCCCCCCCCCCCCCCCCTCCTTATAAAAATGTGTGCTGCTCCAGAATATGTCATAACGATCGTATATCATAAAGAGCGCTTTCAGATGTCTTTTTTTTATTACAAGTACTAAGGGGGATGGAGAAGGAGGAGGAGGAGGTGAAGGAGGAAAAGGGGCGTGGGGAGGAGGGGGGGGGGGGTGGAGATAACGTAACGATCAGAACCCTGAAGGAAAACTCTCCACAACGTTATTTTGTGAAAGAGTATCGCGAGTTCAAAATGAGTCCTTGCACAGGATGTATTATTCCCTTTGAACCAAGTCTGGCGTCGGTAGTGAAATAATGCGACTTTGAAGAAGTGGAACTCTTATAAGAGCTGGTGGTTTTATGTACATGAGAAATTCCACTGGGATTCTGACTGTCGCTGATGTTGAAATCGATAATGTTAAGTGACTTCATGTAAAAGGAATGGAACCTCCCCCGTCTCTCTCTCTCTCTCTCTCTCTCTCTCTCTCGCTCTCTCTCTCTCTCTCTCTCTCTCTCTCTCTCAGAAGAAGTAAAGTACTTGGAATATTGATGGAAACATTTTCTGTCTGTCTGTCTGTCTGTCTGTGTCTGTCTGTCTGTCTCTCTCTCATCTCCCATCTCTGTCTCTCTCTCTCTCTCTCTCTCTCTCTCTCTCTCTCTCACTCTTTCTCTCTTCATCTCTCTCTCTCTCTCTCTCTCTCTCTCTCTCTCTCTCTCTCTCTCTCCTTCTCTCTCTCCCCCACCTCTCTCTGTCGCTCTCTCTCTCCCCCCCTCTCTCTCCCTCACTCTCTTTCTCTCACAAAAAAAATGTTTTGCATTAGGCAACGTAATAGGCAACTCTTTTTGTGAACCAGTTGCCATGGTCTAGTAGTGAGCATTGTGAATTTCCCGTCTTGGAGGTCATGGGTTCGATTCCCATCAGAACCCCTTGTGTGGGATTTGTCGGCTACCCGGGGTTGAGTTTGCTACGGGTTCCATTGGGAAGACTGGAACCACACAGTCTAGTTCCATCCATTCAACAGATGCGTATCTGAGAATGTTGCTCAAATCTCCTGACCAACGCTGCAGGTCTCTGTATCAATCAGGTCTGGTTGACACTGGATATAGTAGGGAAAATAAGGGTAGAGCACCGCCATGTCCAGCAGTCAGATTAAAATTGGAACTCCGTGGCATTATCTTCATGGTCCTCATTCTCACTGATGAGCGAAGAAAGCCTGAGATTCTGTGGCTCTTCAAGCCCTGCTCTCACCGTGACCTGAGCTTCGATTTCCTCTCCAGATCCCTCTTGGTGAGCTCATCTTGACATCGTCAATATCGGCAAGTACCTGGCAACTGTCGTTGGACGAGCATTTTCGCGCCTTTCGGAGCGGAATGCTTGCTCACGATAGCTCCACAACAAAGCTTTTTTTTTTTTTTTTTTTGATGGACACACGTGAAGGAAAAAAAAAAAACCCAATGAGCCTTCTGTCCTCCACCTCCTTTCATACATCTGCCACCCGTCACTCCCACCCTCACCCTCCACTGCACAAGGAAGCCACGGTGTGGAAAGCTCGCCCGAAACCAGATTCCTAATAGGAAAAGGATCGTTCCCTGCAGACAGAGCCATTAGCATCGTGAGAAGTGTCTGATGCGACGCTGCCACATTTCATTGTTTGCTCCGTCTGTCTTGCACCCCCCCCCCCCCCCCCCCTCCCCCACCCACCCCCACCACCCCCCCCCCACCCCCCCCCAAACCCCTCTGGCCCGCACAGCAGAACTAAGAGTTAAATTACTGTCTGGATGGCTAATTAAAACAGATTGTTAGTATCGCTCCTGTGTTTTTGCCTGATAAGAGTATGTCTTCTACTTCTATCTGTCCATCCATCCATCCATCCATCCATCCACCAATCTGTCTATCGATGTATCACACACACACACACACACACACACACACACACACACACACACACACACACACACACTTACATATCCAATTGTTTACCTATCTATCTTCATCTAAACATCTCTCTCTCTCTCTCTCTCTCTCTCTCTCTCTCTCTCTCTCTCTCTCTCTCTGTCCGTTTCCGTTTGTCAGTCTGTCTGTCTGTCTGTGCCCTATTTTGTCTTTCTCTACTCCCACCAGTTTTTTTTTCTTCTATCTACCAAATCTCTCTTCCTTGCCTTTTCTCTCACTCCCCATCCCCCCACCCCCCCCCCCCCCCACCCCCCCCCCCTCACACACACACACACACACACACACACACACACACACACACACCACACACACACATAAACACCCCACACCCACCCATTTCTTTTTTTTCTTTTTCTTCTTGTTGTCAGTCCTTCTAGGATGAAAATACGTCTTTATCATGGCAAGTACATGTTATATGACTGCTGCAAGAAGCCGACCTGTAGACCATAAGATTCCAACGAGTCAAAATGGTGTAACAGCTGAACATTTCTTGCCCATTGATAAACAGAATTTAGAAGAAAATAATACTTAGTCCAGCAGTCTGCATTGGCATCCTGGTAACAATTGCACATGTATTCACACCGCGATCATTTCCTTTTCTCTTGAAATAAGAGGTCAAATGACTAGTCGATTGGCCAACGATACTGTTCACTAAATAGTTTGCTGACGGATTCGCCAACGTCTTGGTCAACATGAGTTGTTGCTTTTTTTTTTATACACGATTGACGTCATAGTGCCTTCAATAGGGAAGAAAAACAATAGCAGGAAAGGAGAAAAGGAGGACAAGAAACGAGGGGAAAAGAATGAAAAAAAAGGTCGAGGGGGGGGGGGGTTGATATGAATTGAACTGCCTGGTTTGACTTCAACAAAATATTTATGGAACACAGGATTTCTACCCTGAATTTCCTTATGGTTTTCACTGTAATCATCTCTCTTGTTCGCAGCACTGTTCACGCATCTTCTTATTGGTGTGATTGTTGCTTCTTCTCCTTTCCTACCGTTTTATTTTTATTTTGTTTCTGGTGTTCCTTAAAATAGCTCAGCTCTTTGGTGAAACATGTAGTACAACATAACTGTATTGTAACCCACAAGACATTGTCAGTGTTACACTTGATCACAACACAAGCCTAGGGCTTGTTAGTTGCTCAGTTGTCCTGGCGACTGTAAATGTATTCTGTTTATCTGTTTATTGAATAACAGTTATTTATTTAAAGCGACTGAATTACATCAAAAAGATATCCCAGTCCGCTGGCATTCCGTCTTAATACAGAGACGTGGACATAAAAAAAAACACCTCTGCAGCGTTATCTGAACATGAAAAAAAGCAGGCGTTGTCACCAGCAGAGTATCGCTTTACATGCATATGTTTCCTTGCAGCGTGTGTCTGTGGGCTCTCTTTCATCCCTTTCTAACATTACGGAGCACACTGATTTTGACCCCAAAGACTGTCGACAATCGGTCAGTCACAGGACAGCGCCCACTGTCACATGTCATTTCCCCACATGAAAAGGGGCTGGTGGGATGAGGATGCTAGGGGAGAGGTGAGGAAGGGGTGGAAAAGGCATGGAAGAGGGGTGAGGATGGGGGAGGAAGTGAACAAGTTGCAACAGCTGTGAATTTTCGCGCTGGCGTTGTTGTGTTAAATGCGTTCGTGTTGCGAAAACCCGTGATTTTCCCGAACGCTATGTCTTTATCATATGCTCTGCGTCAAAGGATAGAACCCGGCTGTAACCGCACAGAATGAGTGAAATGACGGCTTTGAACCCGAGATAGCGCACCGGCCTACACTTGTGAAGACTCACTCCTGCTTGATACTTGGACGTTTGTATGCTTGCGAAGACATGAACGGTCGCACTCGTCCCTTCCACCACCACACACACACACACACACACACACACAGCGCGCCCCGCGCGCGCACACACACACACACACACACACACACACACACACACACACACACACATATGCCTTCAGAATTTTGTGTTGTTGCTGTTGTTGTTGAAAAAAAAAAAAGCAGAAAATCTGCGCAATCAGGTGATAAACCAAAGCCGTAGTATGCACAGTATGCGTAAGGCTTTTTGTTTGTTTATTTATTACATTGTTTTTAAGTTGGAAGGGTGTACATGTCCACCTCAATCCTCCCTAAGTCCACCACTGCTTCTCTCTCTCTCTCTCTCTCTCTCTCTCTCTCTCCCTCTCTCCCTCCCTCTCTCTCTCTCTCTCTCTCGTGCTGTCTCATTCGTTCTTTTTCTTCTAGTGAGAGCAAGAGAAGGCCTGTGGTAGAGTTTCCAACTTTTGCAGGAGTTTTCCATCCGCACCCTTTTTCATCCTAAAGGCATCCTAACTTTAAAGTGCGCTGAAACGTAAATGTCATTAACCGCCTTGTTTTAAGGATACGCGCGCGCGCACGTGTGTGTGTGTGTGTGTGTGTGTGTGTGTGTGTGTGTGTGTGTGTGTGTGTGTGTGTGTGTGTGTGTGTGTGTGTGAGTGCGCGCGCGCGGTAGTCAACTCTCTCCACCTTTTCCGAGCTGAGAAAGGACTGACAGCCTTTCATTCAGTACGCTCTGGTTTTTTCTTGAATTTTGCTGATATTTTATTGTTTTTACTATCATTCTTATTATCAATATTATCACTATTATTGACTTTCACCTCGTACAGTGTGGTGGGATGGAAAATAGAGTAGATGGACGGAGAGGGGGAAAGGGAGGGGGGGGGGGGGGGGGGGAAGGAGAGTGGGCGGTGGATCTTACATCTTATTTTGATGGAAAAGATCATACGTCAAATTGGTTCGGGGAAAAAAAAAAAACAGGGGGGGGGGGGAAACGGCAGTTTTTGCGGCCCATCTTCAAGTGCTGTCCTTCTGGAGGTTACTTCGGATGGTACCTGTGAGCACCCAAAGCAGTTACAGACTATTGATATTCAACAGACCATAGATGGGGTTGTGAGAGATGACGTCAATCCCAAGTCAGCCACTGGCTGGAGCAGTCCGACTGTAGAATGCCCGAACACCCTCAGTTATGATCATATTGAATAGTCAGCCCCAACCCGATCTCTCCGGACCATTCTGTTTAGGCAGTGGGTACAATAAAGACACAATTAATGCTCGAGCTGTTTCGGTTGTAATAGTTATGTCCTGTTAGGGAGGCCTAGCATCAAGAGACAATCTTTGGAGAATCCTGAGCTTGTGGAATACCACATAATATCGGCAGAAAGTCGAACTACCTCTCTAGTTTGCGGTAGTGAGTGCTTTGAACATTAAACACACACACACACACACACACACACACACACACACACACACACACACACACACACACACACACACACACACACAACTATTGTTTTCCTTGTGATGGCACCAAGAACACTGAGAACTACTATTATTTTTTCACGAATCCTGCAGTCAATTTTGGTCTCTTCCACTGAAAACTACTGTTTTCGTATTTTTTTTTAATACAGCTTTCTTTGCACAATTGATAACTACTGTGAAAATAGTAATCATTGCTGTTTTCATGATGAATATCTCTGTTTTTAAGAAACGAATAAACAAATTATGACAAATGGAGGCTAATTAGCTTTCACATGCGGCGCCAAACAAGATGGGATGCCGACTGACGAATTCCATTAATACCGCCATCAATTCCAAAATTTCTCCACAAAGATGACTTGTGCTTCGCTTTGGTTTCGTTTCCTAGTCTTCTGCAAAGAATGGCTGTCATTGTTTTGAAACTGTTTCTTAATTTACTCCCAGCATCAATCAAACTTTAGAGCGTAAGGTTCGATGACATCAAATGCAAGCTAATAATGTTCAATCAAAGGAGATTTCAGCAAGAAGAGAATTTGTTCCTCGTAAAGGTGCTGAAATTAGATTGGATAGACCCTACGGACACCCATGGACGCATCATATATTGTTCAATGATCTAAGTACGATCTAACTGGAAAATCGTTTCTCTATACTGATATAATTGTTCGGTACACGGTTCTAAAATTATTATTTAGAAGTAGATGAGAAGTTTGTCATGGGGACTTGTTTCAAATTCAATGCTACTCATTCTTGATAACAGTATTTTCAAGTTAAAGAAATGACCCATGCCTATTTAAGACATTTTGAATTTTGCACGTTCTTTATTGTTATCATCACCATTGTTATAATAATCACCATTATTCTCATTATTTTTACTATAATTATCACTATTGTTATTGTTATTAATATTATTATTATTATTATCATTATTATCATTATTGTTAGTAGTAGTAGTAGCAGCAGTAATAGTGGCATAATTATTGCTGTTGTCGCCGCTGTTTTACTTGTCTTCTTAATTTTAGTCTAAAAAGTAGTGGTACCTTCGCAATTGGAAATTGATTCAGATAATGAGACATGTCAAGTTGTTTAATAATCAGGCTGTCTTTAGTCTTTATTCGTTGACCAATGTTTGTGTTTCGGTTTTCATAAAACAACTCTCTCTCTCTCTCTCTCTCTCTCTCTCTCTCTCTCTCTCTCTCTCTCTCTCTCTCTCTCTCTCACACACACACACACACACACACGCACACACACACACACACACTCTCTCTCTCTCTCTCTCTCTCTCACACACACACACACACACACACACACACTCTCTCTCTCTCTCTCTCTCTCTCTCTCTCTCTCTCACACACACACACACACACACACACACACATACACACACACTCTCTCTCTCTCTCTATCTATATCCATATATATATATATATATATATATATATATACATATCCACTAAGATAAATCCACTAAGATAAATACGGTAGGACTTGCTCGATACACAATTATTGTTCATTACGACAGTGCTGGACTGCAGTTTTGAGAGCTTACAGCATCAAGATCATTTACAACTATTGAGTTTAATTTTTTTTGTTTTTCGAAAAATCATAGTTTTCTTCCCACTAGCAATACTTGGCGTGAAAATAGTAACAATTTCTGCGTTCATGAAGAGAATATCACCGTTTGAATAAAACAAATGTTGATTTCATATTTCTATAAAGTCGTAGTTGTCTTCACACTATTAGTATTAGCCATGAAAACAGTAATCATATGCTTTCGTGAAGAAGATCATCGTCTCAATAGAACAGATAAAGTAAAAATGACGTCTGCAAACTAGTTCGCTTCGACATGCAGAGCCAAGTAACGTGGGATGCAGAAAAAACAAAATTGCTGTCAAGCCATCATCAATTCGCAATTTTCTCCACAAAGATAGATTGTAATTTGTTTAATTTGAGTTTCCTGCTCATCGGCGAAGATTGGCTGTTGTTGTTTTGAGGCTGTTTCTTCATTAATTCCCGACATCGATTAGGCTTTGGAGTTTGAGTGTCGATGACATCAAATACGGATTAATGATGCTCAATCAATGGGGATTCTTCATACTGGGATTGATTTTGAAATAGGCAGACCCTGTAGACGTCCTTCTTATACAACATAAGTGTTTACATGGCCTCTCTGTAAGGTCATGATGATCTATTTAGACATTTCTCCTTGTTACTTTGTCTGTTGTAGGCACAGTATAAAAAGAATCAACAATTTGGTGTTGATGATGGGGGGGGGGGGGGGAGATGGAATGCTTTTATTTGGTGATTAGGAACTGTGGAATGTTCCAGATTTCTCAGACCATTTTGTCAACTTTCCTAGGAGCAGAATCGGTCATCTCCCTTTATTCCATGTACAGAAGGTTGTAAGATGAATAAATGTGAACAAACATCAGTACTTCAAGATAAATGAAGCCAAAACTACATTTTAATTTCATCAATGCCCAGTGATCTTCTCTTCGTCGTATGGAATTCATTTGACCTCTTTAAATCAGTTTTTTTCCACTCTCTGTGTGCACTGTGGTATTCAAAACTACCAGATGTGGCGTAGCGTATATGGATTGGTCCACACGCAAACTAAAACTGAACGGCTTTTCTAAGTGCATGCAATTTTGACGAAATGCCTAGTAGAGTTTGCGGTTGTTCCCCTTGTAGAAATATGTCCAGCGAAAGTAAGAGAATAAGATAGTACCAGACAATTTGTTTAGAACTGTAAATATCGTTTGCTCATCATTCGAGCTATGTAAAAGCTAGGAAAAATATTTCATAATTTTATCAACATTATTGACACTGAGAACCAGGGTTGTTAATGAGTTTATCGAGTGTGTAAGAGTATGTGCTGGGCAAAAACGCATATAAGTACGTGAGTTTTGACGCGCTTGTTTAGACTGTATGCTGTTAGAAAGAGAATGATGCCGGCTCGTATGTTCACACATCACAGTAGAAGAAAAGACAAAGGACAACCACTTTTTTGATTATATGTCTCTCATCTGCAATTATTTCATTTTGCCATTTCTCTTGGCACTATCCAAACTCAAATGCTTGTCAGAAGTCTCACCAGAGAAAATATGAAAACAGAAAAAAAATGTTAATTTTCAAGAACTTAAAGGGCTTAAGATGGGTGCTTCGTCAACGTCAATTTTAATCTTCTCCCTGCCAAAACGGAAATGACATCTATTTTCGCTTCATTTGGCGGTTATGCGAACCAACACCCCCTACAATCTCTCTCTCACACACACACACACACACACACACACACACACACACACTCACACACACACACACACTCGCGCGCGCGCTCACACACACACACGTAAGCACGCACGCGCTCGCGCGCGCGCGCGCGCGCACACACACACGCACGCACACACACACACACACACACACACACACACACACACACACACACACACACGGCGGGGATATATAAGAAAAGACATACGTCAAAGTCATGCGGCATTGTAAGCTGTGGGGAAATAATAGGACACCATAGTCAACAATATCAGTGAATGAGCATTGTAAGCTTTGGGGATATAATAGGACACGATAGTCAACAATATCAGTGAATGAGCATTGTAAGCTGTGGGGATATATTATAAGACAAGACGAACTACAAGATCACCGAATGAACACTCGAAGCTGTGGATATATATATATATATATATATATATATATATATATATATATATATATATATATATATATATATATATATATATATATGACAAGACAGACAACAAGATCAGTTAATGAACACTGTAATCTGTGGGGATATATAGGACAGGACAGACAACAAGGTCAGTTAATGAACGTTGTAAGCTGTTGGGATATATAAGTATGAGACAAGACAGTCGACAGGACTGTTAAAAACGTTATAAGATGTGGGGTTGTATAGGACAAGACAGACAACACGGTCAGTTAGTGAACAAATACAACAAGTTCAGTTAATAAACACTGTAAGCTGTGGGGATATATAGGACAAGACAGACAGCAAGGTCGGTTCATGAACAGAGGCAACAAGTTCAGTTAATGAACGTTGTAAGCTGTGGGGATATATAGGACAGGACAGACAACAAGCTCCATCTATGAACGTTGCAAGCAGTGGATATGTATAGGAAAAATACACACAACAAGGTCAGTTAATGAAGGATGTTACATGCGAGGATGTATAGGGAAAGATGGACAACAAGGTCAGTTAAACAATTTGCCATCTGTTCATGAATTTTGTCAGCTGTTGAGATATACAAGAAAAGATAGAAAAATAGTCAGCTTACTAATGTTGTTAGCTGTGGGGACTATATATAGGAAAACACCGCCAACAAGTTTACTTGATCAACGAGGTCAGCTGTAGGGATGTATCGGAAAAGACAGACTAGAAGGTCAGTTAACGAAAGTTGTTAGCAATGGGATTGTTCTGCCTGCACTTCACAGCTGCCCATCTGCAACGTCCATCAAGCGAAGGGGACGGGAGGTTGCCTACATCTGTCTGAGAGGAATGAAATGATGCATGAACAGAGAGAGAGAGAGAGAGAGAGAGAGAGCGTGTGCGTGGCGTGCGTGCGCGCGCGCGCGCGCGCGCGCGCGTATGTGTGTGTGTATGTGTGTGTGTGTGTGTGTGTGTGTGTGTGTGTGTGTGTGTGTGTGTGTGTGCGTGGGTGCATGTGTGTGTGTGTGTGTGTGTGTGTGCGTGCGTGCGTGTGTGTGTGTGTGTGTGTGTGTGTGTGTGCATGTGTGCATGGGTGCATGTGTGTGTATGTGTGTGTGTGCGTGCGTGTGTGTGTGTGTGTGTGCGTGCGTGCGTATGTGTGTGTGTGTGTGTGTGTGTGTGTGTGTGTGTGTGTGTGTGTGTGTGTGTGTGTGTGTGTGTGTGTGTAGTGCGTAAGAGCTCGCACGCAGAGGACGGTGCAACAGGAACAACAAACCAAACTTAATTATCGACTCTGAGGTGCTAGAGCTATCCTCCTGATGTTCCCGTCTTGACTGATCAAATGAAATCACAGAGAAGGGGAAACGCCACGAGAGGTAAAAGTTTGGTGCACTTTCTGGCATATGTAAGACCACTTCTATCGCACGCCTCGTCTGTTCTCTCTCTCTCTCTCTCTCTCTCTCTCTCTCTCTCTCTCTCTCTCTCTCTCTCTCTGTATTTTTCACACACACCCTGCGTCTTCTTACTAAAAAATGTACAGAAAATGCTATTGATCTTTAACTCAATAATAGAAACTCGTGTGAATCTTCCTGACCTGATTCCTTTCTCAAATAAATGATTTTGTTGCCGTTGATTGTAAAGGGAAATGGAATGAGGATTGAGAGGCTGTCGAGTTAGTGAACTTGTGATTGTATCTGCCCCTAATCTTTCTCGATGTCATCCCAAACCAAACATTTTATGTAACTAGTAACACGCACCTTCACCCTCCAAACCAGTCATCATCATCCTGTCATGATAACCATAACAGACGTTTGATCCCTGTTATTCTAGTCTTTTTGTTTTTCTTAAGCTCTTTACATTTGTTTTTTTTCTCCGCTCTGAACATCATCCTATGAAAATAACGCCACAGATCTGTGACCCAAACAGCACATATTTTCCCCTTTATTTTGCATTTTTTTTAATCTTCAAGTTATCAAACCCCATTTCTTTCTTTCTTTCTGCGTACGCAGGCTGATACTCCTGCGGACGCTGCCTGTATAGACAGGCAGTGGAGTTTTGTGTGTATGACCGTTTTTTTTTTTTTTTTTTTTTTTTTTATCCCGCCATTAAGGCAGCCATACTCCATCTTCGGGTAAGGTGCATGCTATGTGTAACATGTCATCCATACCAACGGCCAAACTGGCCTTCTCTTCCGAAAGTTGGTGATGGGATTTTACGTGTGTGCAAGATGTTGTGCGTGCGTTCACACACAGAAGCTCGGTTTATAGTCTCATTCGAAGGACTGTATGGGGAATGGAGTCAGAACCAATGTTAACTCCGAGGGAAAAATCCCCCTGTATTGAAATTCGAACCCGAAACACCAGGATCACGAGTCCGGCGCTCTACCAACTGAGCTATTCCGGCCCCCCATCAAACCCATAATACCATAAAGATCATTTACACAAATGATGCTATAGGATACTGAACATCATAGTTCCATTGACTATTAGGAAAAGATCATTACAATCACCGTCACTGTTTTGCACTTACACGATGTCATAATAGATACGTTATCCGAATGATATTATGTAACATTTGGCATCATAGTTCCATGGTAACTCAAGAACGGGTCATTACAATTACTTTTATGCACTGACATAATATCGTAGCAGATCGGTGAGCCGAATCATGTTATGTAACCTTTGACATCATAGTTCCATTGGAACTCAGTAACGCCCCGTTACAAACACTTCTGCACGGACGCCCAGATTAAAGAGAGACACTGGTCGGAATTTGACGTTGCCCTTCGAAAGAAGTTTGAGAAGAAACCAAAATAAACGAAAACGAAAGTTCAAGAGGGCGTAGTTCAAGAGAGGGCGTAGAAACAGGGGTTTGGGGGGGGGCTAGGGGCGAGGGGCGAAAGAAGAAGATTGAGGATGGTGGAAGGGGTGTAAAAGGATGGAGACAAACAGGGGGTAACAGGGGAGGGGGGGGGGGGGGGGGGGCAGAGTCTTCAGAGATGGCTTAGAGGGCAGAAAACGTTGGGAGCACGCAAAGAGAGAGAGAGAGAGAGAGAGAGAGAGAGAGAGAGAGAGAGAGAGAGAGAGAGAGAGAGAGGTAGAGAGAGAGGTCTACTGAGCAACCAGACAAGAGGGGATAAAGTGCGCTTCACTCTCCACTTTCATGAAATGGACCGGTACGCTGGAACAGTATTTTAAGGTAGCACTCTCTATCAAACTGCGGAGAGGAGAAGAGTAAGCTAGAGAGAGTTAATGCAACGGGCGTCATTCTAAAAGAAAAAGAAAGAAAAGAAAGAAAGAATGAAAGAAAGAAAGAAAGAAAGAATCTGAAAAAATGTAGACACGCGACCACTTGGCTTATGCGACCATAAATGATTAGGGACATGCATCAAGGAAAATCACTATCTCTTTGGACACTCACTTATTCGTTTGTGAACGGAGTTTGCTTCAGTCTCTGGCGGTGTTGCTCGAAAAAGCATACAAATGTAAAACCTGTAAGATACTGACTTGAGGGACAAACTTCTAAAATTTGGCTCAGAGAGAGAGAGAGAGAGAGAGAGAGAGAGAGAGAGAGAGAGAGAGAGAGAGAGAGAGAGAGACAGACAGACAGACAGACAGACAGACAGACAGACTGACTGACAGACAAACAGACAGACGGACAGACAGAGCGCGCACACACACACACACACACACACACACACACACACACACACACACACACACGCACGCACGCACGCACACACACGCACGCACGCACACACACACACACACACACACACACACACACACACACACACACACAGGGCCGAAAGTAAATAGCTCCCTCTAGGGCAGTTTCTCCTGTGCTAGCAGGGTATAAGCACAGAGCAGAATCGAGCCGGGCTCTCAAGACCCCATCACGCTTCGATGTGGGAGCGATTTGTCCCCAACAGCTTCAGGCTAATCGGACGTAACTCCCACTATCTACGATCCATTAGCCGGACATCAGTTAAACACCAACAGGCCCCCGAGAGCCAAGGGGAGCGCGAAGACTTGGGACGCTCAACATGACTGGAAACATTCTTCATATTCCACCAAGGGCAAATCGCCATTAGCTCTCAGTTCACCACAACGTTATTGCAAGAATAACCTCTAGCGTCGCAATCGTTCTACGTTTTTTGTGTGTGTGTGTTGTTGTTGTTGTTGTTGTTATTGTTGTTGTTGTTGTTGTTAGAAATGTAAGACCAGCATTAGGAAGTACTAATTCTTCCCATGTGTACCCTCATTAGGTGGGATTAACTTCCACCTGAGGCAGCCTCACCCCCCCCAGGCCCCAAATTATCACTCCCACCCCCACCCACCCAGTTCTCTCTCCA
>JADBJO010000244.1:345000-352500 GCA_016801955.1 Conus betulinus | reverse complement strand
GCCAACTGGAATACGTTTTCAGAATTATTAAGAACGTTTCAAATAAACTGTGATGACGTTACCACCCAAGATGTTGACAAGCTATATATTATCTCTTTCAAAACGCTTTGCTGTCTGCCGCAAATCAGTCAATTCCAAGGATAAAATCTATGGTTTCTAAAAAGCATTTGGGCAATGTCTGGTGGAATGAAGCTTGTGAGCAGGCAAAAAAGGAGAAAAAGTTAAAATTAAAAGCATACAAACGAAATAAAGTGCGCTGAAAATCTTCTTGAGAAAAAGAAAGCAAAAAAAAAATTGATAGAATTATAGCTCAGGCAAAGCGACAATACTGGTCATCTTTTTGCAAACATGAAGTATCTAATTTCAAAGACTTGCAAAAAGTATGAAAAAATTAAAAAATGAAAAATGGAATTAAACTTCCACAATACTCTATCAAACTCGGTAAATCTAATTTCCTTCAAATTCTGATAAAGCTGAAGCTTTTGTTGACATGTTTGCCAAAAACAGCAGCATGAATAGTTTTGACAGAAAAAAATAGATCATATCGGGAACAAGAGGATAAGCATTATAAGTAGTAATAAAGATCCTGGGAATAACCACTACCTAAACGCTCCTATAACACTACAAGAAGTTCAAGAATGTCTTAGTAAATTAGGCAGCAAGAAAACTTCAGTCGGCCTTGATGGTATTTCGAATGAAATGCTACGCCACCTACCAGCAACGTTGTGCAGTTCCTCCATTTGTTTTTTCAAAAAATGTGGAATGATGGTAAAATACCTCGGTTATGGAAACATTCCATTATCGTTCCTATATATAAACATGGAAAACCTCGCACTGATATAAACACAGTACCGCCCAATCGCCTTAACATCCCATACCTGTAATTTAATGGAACGAATCGTACTAAATAGATTATCTTATTACTGTAAGAAGCATGATGTCATACCGATTAACCAAGCTGGATTTCAAACTGGCAGATCCACAGTAGAACACCTAGTCAAAAACTTACAACTCAAGTGAAACAACAATTTGCAAGACGAAAGAACATACTAGCTACATTCTTTGACGTAAAAAAAAGCTTATGATCAAGTATGGCATAGTAGACTATTATACAAATTAAAACTGTTGGAATTAGCGGTAACATGTATAATTATGTTCAAGATTCTTAGAACATAGATCAATTCAAACAAAAATAGAACATACTTATTCAAATCCGAGAACATTGCAAATGGGACTGCCACAAGGTTCAGTAATATCTCCTATCTTATTCAATATTTTAATGGCAGATTTACCCAAAGGCTTATCGAAAGGCACAGAATTAGCTCAATTTGCTGATGATATATGCCTTTGGATGAGAGTAACCATGAAACGAATAACCCCTTCGAGGTCGCTGAACTACATAAAAGCTTTATACCAACGAGAACTCGATAAAATAAATGTATTTTTACAACAAAACGGGCTCACACTTTCTTTAGAAAAAACACATATAATGCTTTTCAATTCTGGGTATGACCCAGAAAAGCTCCCAGTTTTTACTTTAGATGGCATTGAAATAAAATATGTTAAATCAGTAAAATTCCTAGGTATAATCTTAACTTCTAAACTGTCATGGAACCAGCACATTGACCACATATTAAATAAAGCACGGAAAAGTTTAAACTTTCTTAAGATTATAACAAGCAAGCAACCATGGGGCCAAGACGCTTCGACTTTAATACCTCTATCAACCGCTCTAGTGCGATCTAGGTTAACCTATGCTCAGGAAGTATTTTTCAGCGCACCACAATATCTGTTAAATAAATTGCAGAGCATTGATTGCAAGGCTTACAAACTCGCTCTTGGTGTTCCCACACATACATCCAACTTAGGAACATACAATGAGATTGGAGTTCTACTACCTCTCAGCGAGGTTCGAAAAGTAGCTGCGTCGAAGTTTGTTCTGAAGAGTTTTAACACAGAAAAATTTCTGTTCAAAAGAAGTTTTTTTAAATTCTGAAAAAGATTTTGGAAGACGAGCTAGAGGAATACAATCTACAAAATCAATCTACTCGTATACTTCTAACCTTATCAGAGATTCCAACATAAATAGTAATGAAATCGCTGTTAAACCATCCTTTTCACCAGTACCAAGATGGGACAAACAAAGGCCTCCTTTGATACGATTCATTCAGATTTGTCAAAAAAAGATTTCACCCAAACATACTAAAAAATTTTCGTATGCTTACACCTGGAAATCAGTACAAGAACCACCTAAAAATTTTCACAGACGGCTCAGTGCTAGAAGACAGTAGGACAGGGGCAGCTTTTGTAATACCTGACTTAAACGTGGAGAAAATGTACCATCTTGGCAGAAATTTTTCGATATTTAGTGCCGAGCTAGCCGCCATCCTAATGTCCTTAAATTATATTCTTTATCTCCATCTGAATGTCAGTCACGTACTAGTATGTACTGATTCTAGATCTGCTCTTGAAGCAATCCAGTCTTCAAATTCAAAAATCCGTTTGGAGATGATAACAGAAATAAATCATGTTATACATCTTTTATCCGATAAAGGCACATCAGTTAGTTTTTGCTGGGTCCCCTCTCATTGTGGCATTTCAGCAAATGAGAGAGTCGATCAGGCTGCAAGAAAGGCAGCTCGAAATGTTGAAGGTTCAATTCCCCTTATATTCCTTTGGATTTAACAGAATGCAATATTCTTCTAAACAAACATCGGATGAAAGTTTCAGAAACTTGATAATGAAATCGGATACTCAGTATTATCAGAGTTGTGTTAAATTTTGTGGCAAAATCAACTCGAAAAACCTCGTCAAGCAATCACCTTGCTTCTCTGTCTAGAGAGATTAGAAGTTTTTACTGCACAGAATGCGGTTAAATTCCCTTCGTACGAAGTTCTGTAAAAACATTAGATGTATGTGTGGAGAAACACTCGGTGTAGGACATCTATTAATCAATTGCCCAAGAGCAAGGGAATTATATCGTCAGTCGGGCGTTTGTAGTTTATCTGACGGATCCAGTCCGTCATCTGTGTCCAAGATTTTGAATGACTACTCTTTTCTTTCCTCAGTTTGTAAATGTTTGTTACACAGCCCAGTGGGCATTTACCTTTGATGTTCTATCCTTTAATATTAGATTGTTAATTACTTAGCATTACTTACAGTACTCTTGCTCCTATGCTACACTCAGTTTGAAGCGTATTTGCCTAAATCCGGAAAAATTGACACATTTTTATACAAGCGCGCGCAGACACACACGCACGCACGCACACTCACGCGCGCATATACGCGCGCGCGCGCGCACGCACACACACACACACACACACACACACACACACACACACACACACACACACACACACACACACACGCTCACACACAAACTCACATCCACACTTTGTCCCTCTATCTGGCCATCTCCAATCTCAACTCATATCATAGGAAATGTTTTTTCATACAACACATTATCAAGAACTACTACACAGTTAATACGTACATTTCATATACTTCAACACATCGTCTGATATCACTTTAAGGTATAAGCAAGCAGTAGATTCGATTCTTGCCCTCAGACTCCCGTCATCAGACCTCCGTTTTGGGGAGAACCCGTCCTTAACACCTTCAGGGCTAATGACAAGCCGTTCTCACCATCTACGATCCATTGGCCGGACGTGAGGTAAGTATCAGCCAAGGGAAGTGTGATGATGCAAACACGTGGCATTGAAAGAGGGAAAGCCTTGATATGTTCTGCAAGGCCGGCATCATTCCAGCGGAACTCTGTCCGACATCTCTCTCTCTCTCTCTCTCTCTCTCTCTCTCATCTCTCTCTCTCTCTCTCTCTCTCTCTCTCTCTCTCTCTCTGTGGTGTGTGGTGTCGTTGTGTGTGTGTGTGTGGTTGTGTGTAAGTGTGTGTGTGTGTGTGTGTTTATGTGTGTGTATGAGTGTGTGTTTGATAATACAGAATATTTTAGAGAATAAACAAAAACAGAATAACACAATATTAGAAAAAAAATAGTTTTGTATCTATCATCGTCGGAAATACGCTTTGCCTTTCCCCTCTCTCCCCATGTCCTCTCCTCCCCCTTTTCCACATCATCCGCCTTGCCTCCTCTTTCCACTCACCCTGACCCTCATCTCTCTCTCTCTCTCTCTCTCCTCACTCTCATCAGGTCTCTCTCCTCCTCTCTCTCCTCTCCTCTCATCCGCTCTCGCTCTCGCTTCGCTCTCATCCTCTCTCTCTCTCCCCTCTCATCTCTCTCTCTCTCTCTCTCTCTCTCTCTCTCCTCTCTCTCTCACTCCTCTCTCTCTCTCTCTCTCTCTCCTCTCCTCTCTCGCTCTCTCCTCCTCTCGCCTCTCTCTCTCTCTCTCTCTCTCTCCTCTCTCTCCCGCCTCCTCTCTCTCTCTCTCTCTTCTCCCCTCTCTCTCTCTCTCTCGCTCTCTCCCTCTCTCTCTCTCTCTCCCTCTCTCTCTCTCTTCTCCCGCTCTCTCTCTCTCTCCTTTTCTCTCGTGCTCTCTCCTCTCTCTCCTCTCCTCTACATTCTCTTCTCAATAAAAGCACAGTGCAGTGCTTTATTTACTGTTACACTTTCTGTCTCCAGCACTCTGATCCCTCTGTCATCGGCTAGGCTTATGAACGACATGACTTAGTATGCACCCTACAGACCGCGGCACAAAACCCCCGAGTTTCGTTCACTCTTGAATCTGTTTTTAATGCAAGTTTTCCAGTTACAAAACACAACAGATGCAGAGACTAAAACCAAAGCAAACAAGTCTGGCTCATTTCTAATGTATATCAACTGGACATTGAAAGCATGGTATGGAAAGAACAAAAACGCCAACTCCGCAACAGCGATGGGAAACTCAATGTCGCTTGTCAGTTTTTCGATCCACGAAAACTTAGCAACGTGAACGAGAGACATACAGAGAGAGAGAGAGAGACAGACAGACAGACAGACAGACAGACAGACAGACAGACAGACAGACAGGCAGAGAGACAGAGAGAGAGAGAGAGAGAGAGAGAGAGAGAGAGAGAGAGAGAGAGAATCTTGATGGAGAGTCTAACAGCAACATCAAATTTCCGTTAAAGTCAGACCCTTGCTTTCCCATACATCCTTCCCCCCTTTACCACACCCTGGCTCTCACATCCCTATTGCCGCCACCCCCCATCCCAGAGGGATACAAACACGTGAAAAATGTTAAGTTGAGCAACTGTGTACAAAAGCTGAAGCAAGAATGAAAGCTTGATTACTAGGCCACCAAACCAATGACAAAACAATGACAATGACCGAACTAACAGGTTTTGACCCACAGGTCTTCTACAACCAAACCAAAGACGCTGAAACGAGTACAACTTCTGGGCGATAACTTTTCTAGCACATACAAAAATTGAACAAAAATGCCTGTGGCTTCTTTTTTTACGTAAGACGAGCATAATCATCCTTTCTTAGCGAAGGAAACTCAGGTGTTACGATGTTGTAAACATTCTCTTTTGCCAAAGGTAGAGAGCGGAAAACTTTATATTTCAAACGCACTCTAATACTGACAAACTAAAATAAATATATCGAGCGTGGGAAATAAGGAGTCGGGCATATCTGTATGTAGGTTTTGTTTGGGGTGCAAATGTTCGGCTGCACATTTGATATTTCAAAGACCTTTTGATGGTGGGTGACTTACAACTTGTAACCAAATATTAAGCTTTGAAAAAATGTGAATGGGGTTTTATATCCGGTTAAAAAAATTCTGTAACAGACTGCATATAACGTGGCAAAAGAAAAAGGTCCAAATTCTGTTCATTACAAACGTTACTTTGTTGCCTAAATGTAAACTGGTTTCGATTAAAAAGCTTAAGTCGCAGTAACGTCCCTGTTTCAGTTTGATTTGGTTTGGTTTTGGTTTTGATTTGGTTTGCTTGGTTTACCTATGTTTAATCTACTACTTTTGTCTAGTTGCAAAGTGAAACGACTGCAGACGGAAATCTAAACAATTCTTAAATAAATGTCAGCGAACCGCCCAGAGAAACGTGGACAAACGACGAGTCTTGTGACTCGTTTGTCCACGTTTCTCTGGGCGGTTCGCTGACTGACTGACTGACTGAAACCATTTACTGTCAGATTAACATAGTGTTGTACTGACAAACGTTTCGCTGACATTTATTTAAGATTTACTTTTGTCTAGTCTGTCGAAGACCTCACAGTCGAAACTATTTGCCTCTGTGAGGTGATCAGTTCATTCCGTTAGTCTGGTTTTCAAGCAAAATCAGTTTTCATATGCTCACACTCGCGGAGGGACATTTGGAAACGCTGTCGTTTCAGCTCAGCCTGGACTGAATATTCTTCGAGTTTTTAGCCCCATCTTTATCGGGCATGGAAAGGTTGACATTATGTTTGGGCCATTAAGACCTCAAGACATCAACCACAGCCTGGCACGGACAGTGTTCCAACAGATGGCACTGACACGAAGGAGACTTGATCACGTGAAGAGACATGCAGAGAAAGATTATCAACCAGTTTTTCTTTGCGTTTGATGGTAGCACATGCTCGTGCACTGCAGCGCACGCGCAAGCACGTGTGTTGGTGGTGCTCGCGTGCTCGCGTGAGGCGCGAGTGTGGCGTGTGTGTGTGTGTGTGTGTGTGTGTGTGTGTGTGTGTGCGTGTGTGTGTGTGTGTGTGTGTGTGTGTGTGTGTGTGTGTGTGTGTGTGTGTGTGTGTGTGTGTGTGTAACAAACATGCAATGCGACTTGAAGCATAGGAATAGTTCGAAGTGTTCAATGCATATTTTCTAATGTTTTGTTTCGCCCAAGATGTCTTTCAGTATTCCACAGTCGGAGTTACCTAAAAAAAAAAAAAAAAAAAAAAAAAAAAAGCAAAAAGCCAGGCTCTTTCTCAGATCAAAGTTTCCCCTCGGACTGATCCAAAAATTGTTATAGGTTTTGTTGGGTTTTTTTTTAACACATATGGTGCTCTTCAAGTTTCTTATGAAAATATATAATCGTTTTTACGTACACTTTGATGGAGGCAGAGGAACATGTCTGTTCCTGCTTTGTTGAAAATGTTAAATCCTCTTTTACAATATAGGTCCCATCATGTATTCTGTGTGAGTTTGAACCCTTCTCTTTTTCTTTTTTTTTAGATTACTCTTGGTCATGTCCTTAGAGATTAACTTCCAGTTGCACTGAGTTGTACTGGCATTGGCCAAATGAGGTTGAAACATAAAGTCCTTGTCACGAATTTTGCACCCTATATTATACTACTATCCTATGACACTGGAACTGGGAAAAACTCCAGACGGCACCCCCCCCCCCCCCCCCCCCCTTCCTCCCGCCGTGTGGGCGCATTTCCTTCCCCCCCCTTCCCCCTTTCCTCTACCCCCCATCCCCGTCCCCCAGTTAAAGCCAAAAATGTGTGTAATGGTGCAGTGTCCCTCGTCCCCTTCTCCCAGTTCTACGTTTGTTTATTTGGAACATGAGAGAGATAAGAACATGTGTGTACGCACACACACACACAC
>JADBJO010000244.1:332500-342500 GCA_016801955.1 Conus betulinus | reverse complement strand
TGCATTGACATGAATGACGCTTTCATGTATAGCCACATACTGTGCTGCTTGAAAGCATTATACACGTTGAGTTTCATGTTTCACAAGATTTAAAGTGTGTGTTTACACTGTGGCTTTACTCACGAATGAAGGAAACCTTAGTCAAAATTCGAAAACATATAAGCATGCATCATACCTGGCTATGGCACGCTGTTGGTCACAGGGCTCCGACATCCAGTCCTGTCAACGAGGGTTCCGGGCATTTCCAGTGACACTGGCAGTTCCCGAGTTCACGCAGGCATTTACTTCTTACGCAAATGACAGGCCAAAGAGTATGACAAAGCGGTGAAAATTTCCAGTGTTCGACATCTGTCACAGGGTTAAGCCAAGGACACGATCTCCGCATTTTCCAGTCCATTCTTCGGCCTTACCTTGGCCCTGTCCCCCAAGGATCTGGACCAGGACATGAATCCAGGATGCAGATCTTTAATGGATCACTTTCACCGGCGTCGTCTCAATGGCAGGGACCAAAATCCGAGAGAGAGTTATCTCTTTGTGGAACTTCCACACAAGAGCAGTGGAGTTACTGCTCTTGTTCAAACGATTTTATTCTCCTTACACACGAGCTGTCTGGAAGCTGCCCAGTTTACTGATGCCTCCAGTTCTCTTGCTTCATGGCCTGTTCCGAAAAGATGAAGATCCTTTGCAAACAGATCCCAGAATGCACGGTAACTCCCCTAATTGCATTCTTCAGTGAAACGCAGCTGAAAATGACCAGCAAGTCAGATTACTCAGAAAGTATCACCTTGACTGATGACTCACTGGGAAAGGGGCCACCCAGAATGAATAACACTGGTGACACCAGAGATATCGATAAATACATGTACAGGTACAATGATCTATGTGTTTCTCTGATCAGGTCTTTCACAACCCCTCCTACCCTCCTTCCAGCTCATAAACTGATCCCAAACATCATCCAGTGACTAGCAGAACTAAACACATGCAGGGACATCGTTGAATGATCTGTATGGATAAGAAACACAAGGTGTAGCAGCAAGCACCACACAGAATTTTGAACAGTTCCATGGGCATTTTCAGAAATCTCTTCTGAGTACAAATCAACGGAAAGGTGTCTTAGAACTAGCTTCACATTCAATGAACCCGTAAATCTGGCGTCAGTTTAACAGGCTTAGTGCGAGTCATGTTGATTTGATTACCCAGACAGGTTCTCTGCACAAGGTATACTCAATAAGTACCAGGTGATTACTAGGAAACATCTCTGGACTAATAAACCTTTCATGGGGCATCTCCTCTGGTACCAACTTTTCTGTACGTTTGTTCCACAGATACTTGAGAGTGGAAATTGAAGCAGCCATGCGGTGGCTTTGTGCTCTAAGCACCACAGCTGTGTGGTGTCCACATTGATAAGCACCCTGAAGAAGTGCCCTGAGATGCTGATGTGACTGTACATCAGACCCATGGAAAAACGTGGAACCATCCGGACCTCGTGATGTGAAGACTGCACACCAGAGACACATACCCACTGTTATGTCTCCAGTTACGCAAACGGCTAGCTCCGTAACAACATAGCAGCCATCTTCAGCCTTGTCGGCAACTAAATGATCCATATGAACAGAATATGAGCCCATCAGCAATTAAAGCCTACTAATAGCGTCATTCTAGACAAGACCTGCCGCCCCAACAACCCACCATCCAAGATGACAACCACTTGAGCATCGAGGTATCTGAACATCCTCTGCTGCATGCCACAGACAGCTTCAACCAAGAGAGGGCACCGAACACCGTGGTTCCTGCTTCCACGAGATCCTCACCATTCCACGATGGACTGTGAATCAGAAAAATTTAGAGGTCTCAGTAAAACACACCAACGACGAACTGAAAAACAGATTCCTCGTATGCTCCAAGAACACAGTCACTGCCTGAAAGTACCCCCCAAGACAGACCTCCCACAGACCTCAGCACCACCACCAAGGCGAGGGCAAGGGACGGTAATTCGCGTCACATCTGAACACACTAGACGGATATCTTGGTTCAGTCCTTGGCGAATGGAGCCAAAAGACACAAAGCAGTAAACTGAAAAGTACCAAAGTAACAATCTGAAACTTTAACTTATGACGAGATCTGAAATCATTGGAAATTATTTGCCGTTTGACAGACTAACTGGCTAATCATTTGGAAGGAATAAATGACCTGATGAAACTTCACAGAAATGCTGAGTTCACTGAGAATGTGCCGCGCTGCAATCAGATATATATCATTTTGATTGACTCCAGGTTAAGGTCCACATTCAATACAAAAGTAACAGTAATTACAAAGAGGTCATTCACGACACTTGTTAAATCGCTAGGATGCTTAACCAATCATTAGCATTAAACATTATTCACGTTTTGTAAAAGTGCAGATCCAAGCATGTAAAATGACATGTTAAGAATTTAAAATTTATCAGCGTATGACAAATTGCAAGCGTATGCGGGTGTCTAAAGTGCTTGGTGTTGCATGAAGGGCTGTATAGCTCCAGTAAGAGAAGATAATCTACTGACAGAAAAAAGTCAAACGATTCAGGACATCTTCCATAGATAGATCATCTTTCAGACAGGGGTATATGTGGATATAGACGAATTAATAATATACAATGTAATTTGTTTTAATCAACTTGATCGTGTAAGTCCGAGAACGCACGCCGAGGGAAAAGGCCGACAGAAAGAAAATCCATGTTTATTAGATATTCGTGTTTTAAAATGTTTCACGTCAAGGTTCCACTGTTAAGAACAAGGCTCAGTGAAAAAAAAAAACTAAAATGTGTTGTACATACAATGCTACACGTTTGTAGGAATATACATAGTTATTTAAAACAGATTTTGAGTATGTTTATGATTCATCAAACGAGGGGATTGTGGGAGGGTGAAGGCTACAATGAGGAGGAGACCTTGGGGTTGGGGGTGAGGGTGGACTAGCTCACTCTGTCTGTTGAAGTTTTTGTCATGCACAAAATATCTATCTCACCGAAAGGGGAGAGAATGATGAATCCATCGGTGCTCAACCAATCACGACTGCAAAATCCAAACGGACTATGAACATGGACCAAATGGAATATCCATGTGTCTGTGGAAAGCGTTTCGCTACCACCCGTCGTATGAAGATCCACAGAACGAAAGATGGAATGTGTGAAGACTCATCTGAATGAGCAGCAACGCACTGCATCAGCAGATAAGACGTCGGAAGACCAAGGCCAGGATTTAAACCACAGTGCCAAGGACATCCACGCTGTTAGTTTGGATGAGGATTTTGCACAGGCCCTCGATGCCAGGCGCCTGAAACTCAACCTGCCAACAAACGAGACTGAAGATTGGGAGAAACTGGATGCAAAAATCGTCCAAAGACTCGATGCACTGATAGGGAAAAGTACCCTGGAACACAAACTAGCCACATATGGGGACATTGTGTATGCCACATGTAGAAACGCGCCTATGGAGTAAAAACTACCCAAAGAGAAAAACACCTCCAAAGAAATCCAGACGCCAAGAAGAGATGGACAAGATCAGTGTCCAAAAAATAAAAACCAAGAAGCAAATGAAGGCCGCACTGCCAGCTGAAAAACAAGGCTTGGAAAAACTCTGGAAAGACCTAAAAAGCAAAACACAGCGCCCTCAGCAAAGCGGAATCTGCGAGGAAGAGGAAGAGCAAAAAAGAAGACACACAGAGAGCGCTTCTTCAGAGACCCCTTCCAGTTTGCCAGAACTCTGAGCAGCCAAAATCTGGGACCCTAAGTGTGGACAAAGGAGTTCTTGAGCAGCATCTGAGGAAAAACATACTCTGACTCACAGAGCAAAACACTACTCGACATTCAAGGTCTGGTGTGGCCAACCAACCTGAGGAACATTTCAATGACAAGCCTCCAACGTCGGCGGAAATCAAGAAGGTGGTCGACAAAGCCAGAGCTAAATCATCACCAGGGCCAAACGGAATACCTTACCAGCTGTACAAGAAATGTCCCAAGGTGCTGGAGTGGCTCCACAGGCTGCTGCGACCAGCTTGGGGAAATCAGAAGATCAGCGGCCAGTGGATGACGGCATATGGTGTGTACATCCCCAAAGAGCAAAACCCTAGTGACATCAGCCAGTTCAGGCCAATATCACTACTGAACGTCGAAGGGAAAATCTTCTTCTCTGTCATGGCAGCAAGGCTGACCAAGTACCTCATGGAAAGCAAGTACTTGGATGTGTCAGTCCAGAAAGGTGGCATCCCAGGCGTGGCTGGCTGTGTAGAACACGCCACAATGATCTGGAACGCAATCCAAAGAGCAAAAACAGAAAAGAGGGACCTGGACGTAGTGTGGCTTGATCTGCAAACGCATATGGATCTGTACCCCATGAGATGATACAGTTGGCTCTTGAGATGTACCATGTGCCAAAGAACATCTGCGACATGCTCAATAAGTACTTCAATGACTTCTCAATGCGCTTCTCTACCAAGGAGCACACAACAGATTGGATCAACTTGGAAGTGGGCATTGCAATGGGCTGTGCAATTTCCCCAATACTGTTCGTGTTGGCAATGGAAGTCATCTTGAAAGCAGCAACAAGCAACGCAAGACCAACAGACCTTGGCGATGGATACAAGATGCCCCCTCTCAAGGCCTTCATGGATGACACTACAGTGATTTCATCAAGAGAAGACGAGACACGTCATTTGATGGAGAAGCTGGACGACATAGTTGCCTCATCCAGAATGAAGTTCAAGCCAAAGAAATCACGAGTCTCTCACTGAGGAAAGGAAAAGTGGCCGAATCTGTGGTCGTCAGTGTTGCCAACCAGGCCATTCCAACAGTCACAGAAGAGCCAGTCAAGAGCCTTGGAAGATGGTATGATGATACACTGACCATGTACTTCATTCCTTCTATGTTTGTTTCCCATTCTACCGACAATGTTAAGACGATCAACAAGCAGTGTTGTAAAAAAGACTCTTTGAAAGGAAAAGCAAGATTTCTTTTTTAAAAAAACTCAGGGATCAGACGGGTTAAATGAAACAAATGTTAGGAGTGTTTTAATGTATAACTCTCTGTGGTTTCAGCAACTGCAAATTGCCAGTACCCGTAAGTTACTGACTATGCTGTGGTGCTGGATTTAAGTAGCCGTGGTGTGCAGGGTGCTAAAGTGGCTAGTCCACATCGGGTAGCATGTCTACCGTTAAGTAGACCTGGTGTTGGCAAAACTGTAATGGACTGTCAACATCGAGTCATGTCACATCAAAAGTAGCATGTCAAAAAAAAGGCTGCTGTAGCTGGTCCCCTCGTTGGTTGTCAGCCACGCAACTTGTGTCCAGTCATTGTGGGGTGGCTACCTAAAATCCGGTTAGCTAGCTAAAACGATGGTCAAAAAGGTACACCAACACCACTTCCACTCCCTCCCCCCACCCACCCACCCACTCACACACACACACACACACACACACACACACACACACACGTACCGAGAAAAGACCAGATGGGCAGACAGACGCGACAGTGTGTGAACAGCCCACTGTTTTTTCGCGCCTCCAGATCACATCAGAATAAAGGCATGTGGTAAATCGGAACAAAACAGTGAATCTAAATTTTTAAAAAAAAAAAAAGGGGGGGGGGGGGGGGGGGCTGTAAAGATGTCCCACAACAAAGACAGGGGACTGGACCACACAGACAGAAAGACAAACAGTAGACGACAGTTTTTTTTTTTTAAAAAAAAAAAAAAAAGTAAAGAAAAAAAAAGTGATAGAAAAGGGGAAATTTATAACGTAGTAGAATTTCCAGACGGAAAGAACACAAGTTAAACTGAAAGACCTCCAGGCGTTCACAAAGAGAGGGCCGAGAGGGATGAGGGTGGGAGGGGGGAGGGGGATGTGGAGGCTAAAAGAGTTTTTTTTTTTTAAATGTAATTTAGAGCTCCTTTGGTGGGAACTGCACATGTGCGCAGTTCAAACAAATTAACACCCACCCGTTTGCATTTAACTTTTCGGCCCCTGATAACGAAGGGGTTCTTGGGTGGCTGGATACTCTGGCGTGAAGGGTGTTCCACAACAACATGGAACAACTTGAACCTGAGGAAGAAAAGAAATGAGAAAGAAGCAAAATTAGAACTGAAATTATAACTCTCTCTCTCTCTCTCTCTCTCTCTCTCTCTCTCTCTCTCTCTCTCTCTCTCTCTCTCTCTGATTATACACAGAAAAGTATAGCAGAGTAGAAGTCACCTTTTAATCCTAAGAAATAAACGCCATAAAGTTATATTGCCGGTCTAACAGTGACCCAGACGGTCGCACAGTGGTCAGTCAGGGCTGTAACCAGGCAGAAGAGAAAAGTCCTGTCATTGATATCAAACAACCACCAGCGGATAAAAGCAGCATAGAAGTATCTACAGCTGTAGATATAATTTAAGTAATTTGTCCCACTGGCTCGAAGCAGACGTTTAGAGAAAAATAATGATACCACACACACACACACACGCACGCACGCACGCGCGCGCCAGCGCGCGCACCAGCGCGTGCACACACACACACACACACACACACACACACACACACACACACACACACACACACACACACACACACACACACACGCGCGCGCGCACACGCGCGCACACACACACACACACACATGCACACAGGTACACACACAAACACACACACACACGCACGCACGCATGCACGCACGCACGCACGCACGCACGCACACACCACACACACACACACACACACACACACACACACACACACACACACACACACACACACACACACACACACACCACACACACACCACACACCAACACAAACACGCGCGAGCGCGCACTGACAAGGCCAAATGGGCAATTAGACGCAGAATGGACAGTGTAACAATCTCCCTGCGTAATTGCCTCCCAATTACAACGAAACAAAGGCATAAATCAGAACAAAAGTAAGAGCAAAAAACTGTAATTGCCTCCCAATTACAACGAAACAAAGGCATAAATCAGAACAAAAGTAAGAGCAAAAAACTGTAAAGATTTCGCCGACTAAAGCCGAGAGACTGAGTTACATAAGCTGGTAAGGTAAGATAATGTTGCTTATAACCCAGCCGACCGCAAAGGGCCACATCAGGGCTGTCACCGCGTTGAAATCAACTCACAAGTCATTCATTCACACAACCCTTTCAAATAAATCTAAAAACACACCTGAATTTTTTTTTTATATCTTTCCACTGTAAAATCTCTGATCAGATGAAAAATGTTGATCTCTTTCAGAAATTCAAAGATCACATTAGGTGGAACATCTCTGAACAAGGTTATCATGGAGCCTGCTGTAAAATGTTTATGTCTCACATCATGCAAGTCCCAACACTCTAAAAGAATATGTTTCACTGTGAGTGGAACATGACATGGAATGCACCACGGAGCTTCTTCACTCTTTAAAAGGTACGAATGCGCTGGAAACAAAAGGCCAGTGTGCAGCCGGCATAAAACTGTTTCTTCTTTGCGACCACCAGAGGTAGATGAGAGGAACTCTTTTACGTTTTGATGGATCTGGAAAAGTTTGCTATCCGTCTGTGTATTCCAGTCCTCCTGCCAGAGGTCTCTCTCTCAAATAATCAGTAACTTTCAGTTTTAAATCTCAGTGGGTTACAAAAGCTGAAAAAAAAAAAACAAATGGTCCACAACAGCAAAGAAAGAGCGAGTGACAAAAAAGGGGACATTTAGAGCACAGAATGTCCAGACGGTGCAGACACAATTTATCCTAAAAAGACGCCGAGGCATTCCCACAGAAAGGGGGGGGGGGGGGGGGGGGGGGGGGGGGGGGGGGGGGGTGGGAGATGGGGAAAGGACAGAGAGGGGAAGCTCAAAGCGGGAAAAAGTGTAGCATTTGAAAGGGGTGGGAACTGCGCATCGGGGGCTGTTTTAAACGATTTGAACAGCCGCCCGTGCTGAGTGGACCTCTCGGTCATGGAAAGGGTCTTCAGCTGCTGCTGGGTCTGACGTCTAGGGTCATCCGCAACGTGGACAAGCTTGATCACGAAGGAGATAATTAGACGCTGAATTGTTAAACACCTCTCTCTCTCTCTCTCTCTCTCTCTCTCTCTCTCTCTCTCTTTCTCTCCCTCTCTCTCTCTCTCTCTCTCCTCTCAAAAACTCCTCTCCGCACGAAAAAGAAAAAAAAAATACGCACGAAAAAGAAAAAAAAAAAATGGAAATTAGATTCTCTCTTCTCTCTCTCTCTCGTCTCTCTCTCTCTCTCTCTCTCTCTCTCTCTCTCTCTCTCTCTCTCTCTCTCTCCTCTCTCTCTCTCTCTCTCTCTCTCTCTCTCTCTCTCTCTCTCTCTCTCTGTACGTGTGTGTCTGCGCGCGCACGCTCTACGTGTGCGCGTGTGTCTATGTCTGTGTTTTCTATGTATGTATCTGTGTGTACTCGTCTGTATGCCGGTGTGTCTGTTATAATGTGTGAGTGCATGCGCGCGCGCGCGCGCGCGCGCGCACATGTGTGTGTGTGTGTGTGTGTGTGTGTGTGTGTGTGTGTGTGTGTGTGTGTGTGTGTGTGTGTGTGTGTGTACATGTGTTTCGTTGTGTGTGTGTGTGTGTGTGTGTGTGTGTGTGTGTGTGTGTGTGTGTGTGTGTGTGTGTGTGTGTGTGTGTGTGCGTGTGTTGTGTGTGTGTGTGTGTGTGTGTGTGTGTGTGTGTGCCCCTGATACATTTATCAGCTGCTTATATCTTATGTTGGCAGCAAAATTTGCTTGTGTTTGTCTGTTATACACTTTTTACAGAAACCCAATGCTTCTGTCTCGCTGGAGAACAGATGAGCTCGAGGCCACACCTCTGAAATATGCAGAGAAGTCCCCCACTGGCCAGCGCCTCTTTCCAGGGGAACACAAAACTGAAGCCATGTCTACACACACAACAGCGCTGCACTTACGGTCAAGACCTTGGGACGGGATCATCTTTTTGGGTCACAAAATGAGTTAGATGGGAGGGGATGTGACAGCTCTCTCAGGGAATGGGAGAGGGAATGGGTTGGGTGGCACACACACACACACACACCACGCACACTCTCGCACTCACACACTCTCGCACTCTCTCACGCTCTCTCACACTCACACTCTCTCACACTCACACTCACACACACACACACACACACACACACACACACACACACACACACACATATATATGCGCGCACCTGTTGTCGGCCTGTTCCTCTTCTCCTGTTACCTTCTGCTATAGGTGGACTTCGGATCTTATATGCGGCCAATGAACGAAAATGTACAGAACTGGTCAAAATCAGTGAGGCAGCCCGCCACATACATTTTGATATACCTCTTAATAATTGATACGTAGATTGCAAAACAAGGAATGATTTGAAACAATCTACTCTTTGATTCCTCTTCTTTCTTAATAATTGCAAAACAAGGAATGATTTGAAACAATCTACTCTCTGATTCAGCTTCTTTCTGTTTAAGATCTACTTCATCTTTCATACAAACAAGATGAAGGTTGTAATAAAGAGCTATAGCTCAAAAACAAATTCCTGTCCAATCAAATCCAGTTTTTTTTTTTTTTTTTTTTCACCCATGCACCAGGAAAAGCAATGTCGTCTGATTGGTAGATGATACGAATAGATTTCACATTCTCGCTGCTCCTCGTTCCCCCCCCCTGCCTCCGTTTGAGTTTTAGATTCCCCCCCCCACTCACCCCGTGCGGACTAGTCCATTTCCGCTACACCACATCCGCTACTTTCGAGACCACACTGCACATGATTCAAAGCTGATGGATAAGTGAATTGATGACTAAGATGAGAGAATTTACGAAGAGGGTTACCTGGCTACGACGCTGACTTCCGCATCAGCCCAACGCGCAGGTCAAACCTTGGGCACCTACCTAAAATTGGCCGCCAGTGAGAATTGCCTTCCCCGAATGAGAGTTTGAGATCATTTTGTCTATCAAAGGACGTTATAGTCCTTTCTCACTTCTAACTTTTTTTTTTTTTTTTTTTTTTTTTTTGTT
>JADBJO010000244.1:325000-327500 GCA_016801955.1 Conus betulinus | reverse complement strand
CACCCCCCCCCCCCCCCCCCCCCCCCCCCCACCCTTTCAGTCTGTTGGGGTTCTCTGGCGTCAAATTAGAGGAGATCTGATGAAGGACAGGCCGGTCTACTCACTGAGGGACGTGGACCTTCTGACCAAGACCGAACGCCTCTGACCATTTCACACGTAGGCCCATCTTGAACAACAGCAGTAACTTGTAGTTACCACCAGTGGCGCCAGCTGCACTGCCCTCAGAGATATAGGCAAAAACTACACCACACCAGAGGAAACCAGCTTGACGCAAGTCAAAAGAGTTGCGGGCCCTTTGAACTAATCAGTGATTTACAGTCTGCGGTCGGAGATAGCCTCCCTTTTGTGTTGTGGGGAATGGCCGGCGCTGAGTGGTGGTTAGTAAGACTGTAGTTCTCACCCTAGATTTGTTCTGCCGGCTGGAAATAGCTTGCTCGGTGCCGTGTTACCTGTACTGGCTCTTGTCTCTTTTTCTTTTTTGCCAGAGTGGTAGCAGGAGTCCCTTGGTTGGTGTGATCGTAACCATAGAGTTGTGGTGGTGACGAGGTGCCATCGTTATTTTCCCATGGATTTGTAGGTGTTTTGTGCCGGGTTTTGTGTACCACAGCGTCTGTTCTTCAAATAAGTGAGTAGACGTCTTTTTCGCTCTGTTCTTATACATAAAAAAGGTTTTCTTTGATATCTGTCATTTGGACAGTTTTAATCTGCCTAACCAATGCATAACAACAGGTAGAAAATTAGCGTACGTACATACGTACACACACACGTACACACACACACACACACACACACACACACACACGCGCGCGCGTGCGCGCACACACACACACACACACACACACACACACACACACACACACACACACACACACACACACACACACACACCAATAAAATGCACGACATAAACTGATTATTGGTGGATGTTATTAGTACATGTTTTACGTGGGGGGTAAACAAAAACGTTGTTGAGTTTCTTTCATACATACTTTGTATTAGACTGTCAAGGCAACAAATCAGCGTGTGTGTGTGTGTGTGTGTGTGTGTGTGTGTGTGTGTGTGTGTGTGTGTGTGTGTGTGTGTGTGTGTGCGCGCGCGCGCGCTTTTGCATGCGTATGCGTGCGCATGTGCCCACGCACGTGCATGTTCGTGTGTGTGTGTGTGTGTGTGTGTGTGTGTGTGTGTGTGTGTGTGTGTGTGTGTGTGTGTGTGTGTGTGTGTGTGAGAGAGAGAGAGAGAGAGAGAGAGAGAGAGAGAGAGAGAGAGAGAGAGAGAAGCACACGCGATATGGAGAAGGCAAGAAGGTATATAATACGCTCATTGATCATGTTTCTACTCCATCGTTACTCAGAATTGATCAATAGATGCTGACATTGCACAGAGAGAAAAAAGAGTGTTGGGAAAGATGAAAAAGGAATGGATAATGAAAAGACGCAGACGGCTGAACAGCGAGAGAGAGAGAGAGAGAGAGAGAGAGAGAGAGAGAGAGAGAGAGAGAGAGAGAGAGAGAGAGAGAGAGAGAGAGAGAGATTATATCCTTGCTTCAAAACCGCGCATCTCCTTAAGAACATACTTCAACATAGCACGATAAGAACATGCTTCAACATAGCACAATAAGAACATACTTCAACATAGCACGATAAGAACATACTTTCAACATAGCACGATAAGAACATACTTCCCACACTGAGATCGAGCAACTAAGTGTCTCTTAGTTTCTTGTTTTCAATGTTGATTATCCTGCATGAAGAGAACCAATAGGTCGAAACGAATTTTTTTTTTTTTTTTTTTTTTTTTTTTTTTTTTTTTTTTTTTTTTTTTTTTTTTTTTACTTGTTTGCTCCTTTCGCTTGGTAGGTCTAGTACTTTTACTTTTGTTCATTTTTGAAGAAGTTTTATGGGGTTTTGTTTGTTTGGTTTTACTTTCCAAAACATATTTCATTTAACAAAAGAAATGCACACTTTATAGTTATGGATCTTGCTGTCTTCGGCATACACTTTTCTTTTTTTTTTTTCTTGTTAACCTGTTTTATATTCCCGTGGAGAAGAAAGCCACAGAACGTCCGTTTAACTCTTTTCTGACTAACGAAAGCTATTGCAATACTTTTAAAAAGTCAGAATTTCCCCATCCCCCAGTACAACTGCCTCTTTCTGTCAATTATTAAAAGGCGATTTCTTAATATGTGATGGCATCGTATACTGGATCTGATTTTGATTGCATCGTCAATGTTTTATTTCCTTCATGATAAAAAGATGAGAGTGGTGCTGATGACCCTATGGAGTTCCAGTTTGGTCGGAGACCATATGGCAAGGCTGCATCCTGCGCTCCCTTGTACATTACATCCCGCTGTCAACCAGTCCCTAGTGACACAGAGACTTGCTGTGTTGGATGGGAAAGGCGGGCGATACTCTCAGAAAAAAAAAACTTGAATTTGTGCATCAAACTGAATGTGATCCCTTTGAAGCCCATCACTCACGCGTCTATGAGAGAAAATGAGTCG